>JAUUEG010074822.1:6954-17337 GCA_032361445.1 Panulirus gracilis | reverse complement strand
CTCCCTCCGCATTGTATTAATGGCAAAAGAAGTCAAGAAAGCATGACACCATCCACTGACATTTCCTCATCCAAGAGGTTTGAAACCACCCTCGACAACAGTGACAAAAAATGGTTGGCCAATTGCTTAATGAAAGTTTAAGGAGTGTCTTCACAATGAAGGACAACACTGTCCAAACATTACCAAGATGGGATGGAGAAGAAATCTTGCCGTAAATTAATATGATAAAGCTATTAAAGCAACTTGACCCTTGTAAGGTTCGTATTATTCATAAAGTCTATACATACTTGCTTTAAGAATGTTGGAGAGGTACCTGCGGGGCCACTCCAAATATTTTTTCAGATCACCGGTGGAAGGTTTAGTTACAAAGATATGAAAGAAGGTAAATTTATGTTGTGTGTGTGTGTGTGTGTAATTAGGAATGAAGATCGGGAAATCACAACGAACTGCTTCGTTAACAAGTGTAGCAGGTAAAACACTAGAAAAGACACTACGAAAATGTATAACTACTTGAACAAGAAAAATTACTGAGACACTACCCGGATTCCAGAACATTCGCCAGACTCCATTGACAAGGTGAACTGCATTTTACTTCAAAGAAATGTATTCCTGGACTGTGAGAAAGTTTTTGACACCATACCCATTACCGTAGTGGTAGGAAGCAAAGGACCCAGGTTAGAACATTCTCAAAATGGGTTGGGGGTTACATGTGGCATGCAACAGGGGTCGATCTTTTGCCCACTGCTGTTCTTAGTGTAAGTAAATGACTTTCCTAACTAAACCTCTTTGTGCATGTTGCCACGGTTATGAGGGAAAGAAAGAATTATCATTTAAGCTTCTAGAGCGACACAGACAAACTCCAAAGTTACTTTGATAAATGAACCATGAAATTATGTCCAAGTTCGTGCAAGGTAATGAGGATGGGACACACTAAAAGGTATCGTGGTGATTATTACATAAAGGAAAACAAACTTCAGACATCTATGTGTGACAGCTCTGCATATCCTGTCGCCAGAGCACACGTCAAGAAAGGGGTAGGAAATGTCTGGTAACCTAATAACATCCTATCATTCGACCAAAACTGATTATACCCAAGTATGGTCACCGCATCTAAAGGGAGGAACAGTTAAGATGGTATCTTAATTAAGAAAGCTGAGCTACAATGAGGTTCAGAGCTACTTATCTGCTTGCCTAACATGAGATAATAGAGGAAGAGGACTTGATTACAGCATTCATTTATGCGTTGCAGCATTAAGAGTATTCAGAAGCTACGATAAAAAGCTCGGCAAAAAGCTTGGTGGAAAGAACGTAAATAAGTACACGTTTACTGTATGGCTGGAAGATAATTGGAAATAGACTAAACAGGGAAACTTGTGGATTTTGGGAGCACACAAATGTTTACGGGGTTTCTTAATAATACTGAAAGTTAAAGAACGGGCTCTGTGAGTGTATAACTCTCTTTCCGTACAGCACAAATATAGCAGATAATTAGAAACACACACACACTTGGAGTAGCAATTAGCGTTACTGACTGTCAAAGCCTGCAGTAGCCGCCTGGGATCAAACCCACACAGGTTCACCCTCCTCAATGGGCTGGTCGATAGAGTGGGTACCTGGCATAGACTGTGTGAGTGTGTGTGTGTGAGCATACAAACGGGAGTAGACATATTACATTTATAAACAAGGTTGAGAAGACGCGGTAAGACGAATGTAAAGCTGCTTTCTCTTCCCGTAAAAACACAAATAGTAATCACATACTCACATCTGATTTAAGCCAGGGTGTGTGTGCAGACATACATATAAAGAAAAACATGGTACATATAAACAAGGTAAAGAAGACGGGGCAACACGAATGCAAACCTCTCTCTCCCCGCAACACACAAATTGTAAACCTACTCCGTACTCAACCCTTACGGGTGTAAGACGTGTCGGGCACTCCACAGCAGTTTGGCAGTCAGCCTTTTGACCCCTTTTTTTGCACCCCAGTCTAACCTCTGACGCCTCAGAGGGCACTTCCCAAGTATGTAGGGTGTTGTTTGTGATGATATTCCTTGACTTACTTGACATTAGTAGGTGCTGGAAAACACTAGTGAGAGAACGATTTTGAGCAACACTGCTTGACAGAACCACTGATGGTTAGAGTCACCAACTCACATACCTACAGGGCTGCTGTCGATGTATATTAAAGAGGGTGTCGACAGTGACTCGACGCCTCAGTGCCCTTTGTCACTTGAGGCATGGGAATAGCTACCCAGGCACCAATGTCATTGTAAGCCTGAAATCTTTCAATCTATCCTATCCAACGTTAATACAATCTTGAATGTGCTCTGAACTGCCAATTTTGCTACATCTTTCTTGTTTGATTTACCAACGCTGCTACTATCGTGACTGTGGTATGAACTACCAACGCTGCTACTGTCTTGACTCGTTTGAACCACCAATGCTGCTACTATCTTGACTGCCGTTTGAACTACCGACAGTCTGTGTGTTTATTCCTATTGGTTATCTCTTTTACAGTAAACATCTTGCAGCCAGGCAATTCAAGTACAAAAATGTAATGGAAACATCCTTGAAATTGTGTTTACTCGCCCAACATTCAACGACAGCTCAAAACTTTTATTGAAGAGTTGAATTTTGACACCCAACGAATCACCTTTGTGTTAGATGGTTGTTAACCAGCTACATTTTGAATATATTTGTGGAATTGTTGATGGCTATCACTGTATGAAGATATGATTTTATAGTTGGAAAATGATGAATGGATGCAGCAACTGATATTTATGCTCTGATGTAATGAAACATCTACATACTTTCAACTTGGCACTTATGGGAAAGAATATAATTGTCTAACCTTATTCAATTTTCAGCTACCAAAATTAAGTAAGGATTTTGCAGAGACACTGTCTGAACCTTCAACCACTTCCCCTATCTGATATCAAAGTAAAAGATCATATGCTCGAAGATTACCCGTTTAATTTACATGGATTGATGTGGTCAACGACGGTTGACGTATTCTCGAACCTATGCTTCGGGAAACATCTGGAGAAATGGAACTAATGGACATCCAAGAAAGGTCAAGGTCGAGAAATTATGCATAAATCTGAAGCAAGTGCCAAATACAAGAAAACATCAACTCAAGAAAGCTAGTATGAGACTCAATTTAATTTTCGGCACAACGTACTGCCGTGAATAGCTGTGCTACTCCGTAAAGCCCGTCAAGTCAAAGCATAATGTCGTCCTAACAAATCAAAACCTAACGCAGCCCCTTAACAGCATTTTAACCATATTTTCAGACCACATAGCCACTACAGCAGTATTTAAATAGTCACTTTTATTAAAATCTTAATAAATGGATAATAGGAAATTTTCTAGTTTCCGGACGCCACTTTTTTAGATGATAAAAATTAAAAATTCAGGAAAGCATCGTTACAGTGAGTCGAGGTGTTACAGGAAGGATTTTTTTAAGGTGTAGCACCGGTAACTTTATTAATCTCAAGTTTAAGTACAGTGGGCAGGACTTTGAAGCAGATGGAAATGGAGGGGTAAAAACACTCGAAATCCACATTGGACAGTGTAAGTGATGTATTCTTAACATTTTCGTGGAAATCCTGATCCTGTTCGGGAGATCTCAAGCATTAATTTTAGGCTTCAATTAATGTAAAGATATGAAGTCGCCCAACTTATTTGCAAAACTCAGTTGAATTCAAACGTTAAGAGGCATGGCGTCATTCACGCAAATACATAAATGATAAAAGATAATATGCATGTCTACAATCTACACTTAAGTTTTCTTGTTGATTAGTACAACATAATTCGCTTTCTATAATCAACGTACAAACCGAATAAATTTCTATAGATTCGAGTCACTTTTCTACTTTGAACATTACAAATTCAAGCCGGGAAGTCAACTATCGTTAACATGGTTTCAACGAATGCATTACTTAAACTATCTATTGTAGATTTTGAGTATTTTTACCGAACACTTTAAACCATTGTGGATTTTGAGTGTTTTCACCATACAATTTCCCTCAACTTCAAAGTTTTGCCCACTTTGCGAAATTCAAAACAAGTTCCAGGTGCTTCACCTAAAATCTCGCATTCCATATGACCTTTACACATGATAACGATGCATTAATGAGAATTTCGTTTATGTCTATAATCTAGAATGCTTACATAAACTAGAAAATTACCTTTGTAAGAATACGTAACAATATCGAAATCTTCACAAATGCAACGTTGAAAATGTAAATTATTTCATTTCCACATTTTTTAATTATTGTATTATTTAACCCAATTTTTTTTACATTTTACAGTATAACTGTTAAACCCATTTTCATTATTTCTCAAAACTCTACCACTGACATATTACTTAATACAGGAAGATGGTCTTGGAAAAAAAGCAAAATACTACTCATACATCATTCCTTACATAGCATAACAATAAAAAAAAAACTATGAGAAACTCAGTAACAGTGGCGTTTCTATTCTTACCTTACCAAATGAAAGTTGTAAATTATTGTAAATAATGTAATTTATAGTAATTTTACTTACTGGTCGTGATTCTTGCATGAGATTATACTGCCATGATCGAGTCTGAGGCCTGAGGAGCAGCCAGTGATGTTCAAGTGGCACCTCAGCAGCAGGTTGAGTAGTGATGCACTCAGTTACCTTCAGTTGTTCAGCAACACTCAAATCCACTTGCTATTCCTTAACACCACTATTTTAAAGGGGCATAGTTTGCCTAGTTCTGTTCACAGTAGATGATTGTAACACACAAACGCTAACAATTAACTAAAACATACGCAATACCAACGATGTTGATATCAACTTGGTTTAAGGAGGACGCCACCAGACGGCTCCCGCACGAAATGTTGGCCCGAGTCCACGTTTCCCAATAACTCTTTAAAAATCATAATAAGAAAGAAACTATATTTTCATGAAGCACAATTAATACCTTGAATATTTAGAAAAATTATTCAAAATTCAAACTGATAATCTTCTCTGCGTGCTTTAGAGTTTTGTTGTATTTCATAAATGATGGGCTGCTGATTGCTTTTTTTATTTCGATTGCTATCTCCTGTTCTCCATGAGGTACTGGAAATGTACCGTCACAATATATCATCTCACGTGGGCTGCTACTATACGCGTTGCGTTCCCGGACTTGTATAGATTGTTAGCAATTGCCTCTTGTAACAAAGACTTTTTTTTTGTTAGCCTTTAAAGCTAGTAGGCCGCTAGCATCGAATAAGTATTTAGAGGTGAGGCATTTATCTCACCAAAGGGTAAATTCTAAAAATTTCCAACCCATGAGGTTCCTATGGATTCTCTCAAGGCTTACATGATTGCCTTTGAGAGTAATGGTTTTTCACACTTCGCAACGCATATTTCTATCCTAACAAGATGTTAATCAAGCAATTTTATATTTATCTAAGTTTAAGTAGGATGGAATGTTCCTAAATGCTTTTAATTTCAGAATATTGGGTTATAGAATCTAGATGTGGCAAGTATAGTGGCTGTCACTGTTCAATACTCCCTCCATAATGAAAGGATTTTAATGGTGTTTCAAGTGATATCTTTTAAAGTAAACCAAAACGGGAGATAGTGTTCCAGACTCATTCCAAGACTTAGTATTATTCAGTGTTACATAGCAAACACTGATGATGCACATTCAGTAATATAATTAATTCATAAGTACAATGTAAGTGAATATCAAACAAGGCTAATTTTTATGTAGACTATAAGATAACGGTGATGTAACATGAGGTGAAGCATTACTCTGTGGGGTAATGAGTCATGAGGGCAATCAGCTAGAAATGCCAGTCATGTCGAGTAGAGAGGAAGGCTCTTCTGAGCTGCCAAGCTCACTAATCACTAAACTTGCAGGTGTGCTGCTGTGGTAAGCAGAGTAGGAGTCAGAGCAACTGCACTAGCAGGAGTGGTAGAGGTCCCGGAGACACTCTGCTGAGGAAGAGATGTGGAATTAAAGCACTGTGGTGGTCTGTTTAACCAAACTCTGTTTTCCCTGTAGATCCTGTAGATACCATTGTCATGTCTTATCTAATGTCCATCCATACTTGAAACATCTATCCAAGTGTATCTGCTGCCACATATTACTGTGGATCATGAGCGTGAAGTCAGCCAACTCCTTAAATATCATTTGATACGATTTTACATTTGCTTCTTCCTCCTCTTGTCTCCCAATCCTTCGTTGTCAGTTCTAGTAAGTCCTCTTGGTACTTAAAAATCTCAGTTGTGTCGTATCATCAAAACTGTCAAGTCCAACAGGTTGGCCATTCTAATTTTCCCGCCTTTTCCAAGGGCAGGTTCATTGATTCAAAGAATTTTTGAACGTGTTCACATGCCCTCCCAAATTCCATTCTTGCTGGTGCCTGTCACTTCATCCCATGCATTCTTCATGATAATTATTGTATGGAGGATATTATAGAAGTCATTAACTAAAAACTTTATTATGTAGTGTTCGCCATTTCCCGCATTAGCGAGGTAGCGTTAAGAACAGAGGACTGAGCCTTTGAGGTAATATTCTCAATTGGCCCCCTTCTGTGTTCCTTCTTTTGGAAAATCAAAATTTCCAGCCCCCTGCTCCCTCCCCTTTTAGTGGCCTTCTACGACATGCAGGGAATACGTGGGAAGTATTCTTTCTCCCCTATCCCTAGGGATAAACTAAAAACTTATTGGTTCCATTAATGGCTTATAATATCTACCACTGTCAGTACATCTTGAAAGAGGCTATGATACCTTAATTAAAGGGATGAATTAAGGGGTTGGTCATTCTTCACATGATGTGTACAGGTGTTAAAAGTGAGACTGATTTATCTGTATCTTTCTACCTCAACACAAAACACATAAACCACTCCTAAAACACACTTAAAGTTATTCATGCACTCTTCTTGGCTGACTATTTAAGTGGTAGGGTATTCTGATGGAGACGTTTAAGGCTTGAGGGTTCTAAGAATAGATACCTAGCAGTTATTTCTATTCTTATGCAATCACCTTCATTCCCAAAAAGTAGCACTGTCAATCTGCCCTTTGCTTCCTTGAAGTTCGAAGCAGTCCTTCTTTTCTTGGGAGATATAGACCCTGCTTGGCATATGCTTCCAAAACTACCGTTTTTCATTAGCATTATATATTTACTGCTGCTTGTAACCTTCACCTTCTTCAACAGCCTTAACTTCTTGTGAAAATCTAATGGCAGTGTTGGCAGCCTTGCCTTGTGAGTTTGGTGTTATGGAGATTTTGATGCCTCCTGAATTTATCACATCAGACTTTACTTAAACTAAGAATTGTCTATGCAGGTAATGACTACTTAAACTAAGAAAGTTTCTACAGATGACAACTTCCTTTTTTCTCATAAGCATTTGTATAGCTTTTGCATTGTAGCACAAATAATGGTAGAATTGAACAATATACTCTTCTGATCTTGCAAACCCTTTCTTATTCTTTTGATTATAGGATTTCTTACTCTGGACTGTATTTTTGTTAGTGAAATTGATTCTTTAATCTTGGTTACATTCTCATGAATGGCATAACACTGGGTTTTGAGCCAGGTATGTAAAATAAGGCATCTGTATTCCCCATCTTTTGGGTGGAGCAATACTCAAAGTCGTAAATATAAGCAAAAATTATGATACCCCAGTGTTATGGTGTTGCTGCTACCAATGAAGGAATTCCTGCCTGTGAAACTGTTTTGTTCTTGATGTGATTGACAGCATACTGACACCAATTATCCCAGTCCCATGTTACATCCTTGTTCAACAAATGGTACAGGGGTTTTGCATTGGTTGACTGCCGTGGCATAAATTTCCTGTAAAAGATGTCTAAATCTATGAAGGGCCTTAGTTCTTTAACATTTTGCAGTCTGGCTTTTGTGATTTCTTTTATTTTCTCCTGAGTCTAATGAATGCCATTAATTAAACCAAACTCTATTTATGCTAACATATTTTGAGACCATTTTGTTGATTCTCTCTCTCTCTCTCTCTCTCTCTCTCTCTCTCTCTCTCTCTCTCTCTCTCTCTCTCTTGTGCTCTTCCTGAATCTTCCCTGCCACCAGTTTAACAACCACAAAACAAATTGTATCAAACACTATCAAAAAGTTGATCCATGATTTGCTGCCACAAGTTAGGGTTGTCAGCAGTGCAAAAAAAAGACCTATGTGTGTCATGATAGTTGTAATAGTAGAACTTGTAGTCCATATGTTGTTACTGAAATGCTCAGTTTATGTCATTCTTAGAGAAGAAATGATGTCCTTCTAGTGCTGCAAATATCTTCATATTTCAGCTGCAGCTGCTGATTCACTTGCATCTGAATTTTACCATTATTTTGTAATGCCTGCAGTGGCATGCCCCATTCTGCCTATGTCACCTTTTCCCAAACTATACTAGTCTCTAACTTGTGCATTTCGTATTCTACCATTGACTTCAATACAAATGTAAGTGTCTTAGGAGAGGGGAAAACTTTGGTTGAGCATTTGGTTTCGATTGGAGAGTTGCGTGGGAACCTTTGGCTTGCCCCAAGCCATCTCCAACTACATCCCTAAAGTCAGCCAGTAAAGTTTCATTGGACACTTTTTTGGCCTCTGCCTCAGGTAACCTTGGCTACTTCAAGGGAGTAACAACAAATCTTTCTTGCCTTTTACTTTTTTTAATGGCAAAAGGCTGTAATTGTTATTGTCATAACAAATCTCATTGGAAGCTCTGCATGCATGGGTATTGGGTTCCGGTTATAGTCTTGTCAATCAGAGGAATGAGGTTTTGTGTGTATTCAGGATATTGTCATAGCAAAATTACTATCATGTCTGCTGTGTCAAGCTGAATTTAGAGTGGTTGTCCATTCATGGTCACATCTACTATCATGGTTCACTATCTTGTTCAAGGAGTTAATGTGGTACACAAAGGTATCATCACTGATTTATGTGCTTTCAACAATGCTATGATTGACAGATGTGCTTGTGCTTACCTGTCATACTGTTTACTTGGTTTTTACTGTGAGGATTTTACTTTGCTTGCCCTACATGTCTGCAAAATGGCCTAAGGTATGACATCTGTAACAAGTCAGTGACAGGACACTTATTACTATTACTAAGAAAATATTTCACACACTGACACCAGGAGCAGGTCATAGCAGGCTTATTTGTGTTGCTTGCTCAGTGAAGTTGTCCTTGTAAACCTCAACCTCCACCCTCATGTAGCCCCAACTGTTTACACCATAGATATTATAACACTGTTTTGTTTTCCTCAACTCTGGCACCAATTCTTTATGGTTGACAAATTTTTAGTGAGACGCATCATTATTATTAATATTGTGCATGGTATGAGGCACACTTTCATACTTCTAGCAGTTTCAGTAAATGTGTCTAAGTGCACCTTTTTCTGATCAAGTAATTTAGTTGTAATTAATCTGTTAGAATATTTGCTTAAGAAGCTCTCACCTACTATTTCATCGCTGTTTGTAAATTCACAGTGTTTTGTTGCTATACACAATCTGATGATATAAGAGTCTTCGGTATTATTTGGTTGTGGATTTGTATGACAGAATTTTCATCATGCAAACATTTTCATTCTGTCATGATTGAAATATTCAAAATCTGTAGGACCTTCCCAAGGGTGGACTTATCACCTTTTCTACTTACGATACATGCTAACCACTTCTGGCTAAGTGGATGAGAGAATTACTGCAGTTATCTTTCATATTTCACATCGTCTATCAAAATTTGCAGTAAATGCATTCCCTCTAGGAGAATTTCCATGGGCTAAACCTATTTTCCCATCTTGTAACTAATAGCTGTGGTTCTAACATACATGAAAAATGCTTGTGCTGTTTGCTGGGACATCTTTCCTTGCTCATGGTACCAACCCTTGGTGTGGGTGGGGGGAAGGAGGGTGATGAGGGATGTGACACAGGGTAGCAACTGAGGAATTTTTGGGCATACCAGACTCACCAACTCATTCCTTCTTGTTACTGAAGTGTACTGCCCCGTCTGTAGTTGTTTTTCGTAGGTCACCAAAGTGTCCTCTTCTCGAAGATATGAAAGAAATAATGACCACTGTCCCTCACATCTTGGCTGTTGCATGGAATCATCTACTTTCATTGTCAATTTCATGCTCAGTTATTCACCACATACCTGTAATGTAGACATAAACCCTTTAATCTATTTATCCTATGCTTTGAAGTCAAATTACATCATAGTTTCTCATAATATGACAGTGTTACCAGCATTATGTTCATTTGATTACCACTTACTTGTAATATAGATATTTAAACTGTAATTCCTTGTTGTTAAGGTGTATTCCACAGCCATGCATCACATATACCTGCCTTGACAATACTATGGGGAGAATAAGTATACAATGTAATTTTGCATCTTTC
>JAUUEG010074381.1:0-11294 GCA_032361445.1 Panulirus gracilis | reverse complement strand
GTATGTGGGTGGGTTGGGCCATTCTTTTGTCTGTTTCCTTGCGCTACCTCGCTAATGCGGGAGACAGCGACAAAGCGAGATAAATAAAAAAAAAAAATTCTTAACTAACATACTATGTATTGCTGTAACATCCACACTATCTGGGAAATCTCACATCACAAAAATGGTTGCCTCTAAGATACTGGGATTCCTGTTTAGATGTCGAAATATCTTTTCTTCCAGGCAGTTGCTCATTTAATACAAAGTATTACTCTCACATCAGGGGTGGTTCTAGCCCTGCTTCCTTATTTGACAGGGTTAGCTTGAAAGCAATCTGACTTATCAAAATTTCCAGGCTAACTTCAAAACTTAACCCACTTGCCCTACACTGCACTGTTTGTCACTTTCCCTCTTCTATAGGTATTACATACTATGGTATTTGCTCTAATAACTGGCTGCTTGTGTGCCCCCAACATTAGTTAGATTATGCAATACTCAGCAGGCTGCTGCATCACATGATTACAGGGTGGTCACAGGAAACTCAAAAAGGGCTGTTTTGAAGCTTTGAAACCATTTACCCCTTTCCCAGTAACTATGACCTGGCACTGTTGAAAAGTCAGGTTTTGCACTCCCTCCAAATTCTGTAAATACTTATCTTTGTCTCTTCTTTTTTCCTTTCACTATCCTCATTATATTTCAATCACAGCCTGGCCTTGATGTGGACTTTTGTCCATGACTGGAGTAGCCAACAATAAAAAAAAATTTGGCAGGGTGTTATGATGTGATTTTGAGGTTGTCTGCATATAAAACGACTTTCATGAAGAGGTTTGCCTGAAGTAATCGAAGATCATGAAGGAAGAGACATATGAGAGTTGTGAGAAAAATGCTTTTTGAGAACTCCACTGTAGAGTTTGAGAGTTTCAGAGGTAAAGCCACTGTGAGTAACTGGCATGGTGGCTGGCTATAAAATAAGCCAACCACTTTTTGCATCTGCTATGACAGGTAGTGTCAAATATTTTTTTGGGATGTAACACATCCCAAAAAAAAATGCTTTGCTGATATCTCCTGCCACCAGGACTGTTCAGGAGGGAGGTTATGGTTGTCTGAATCCATCTATAAATGTCATGTAAGCTTGGAGACTAGTGTGTCTAGGCTAAATCATGCTGCATGGATAAGAGTTTTTGTGTGCAAGTTTTGTTCGTGTCAACTGTGGATCATTACTTTCACAGAGCATGGATACTGAGGACTGAAGTGATGTACAGTGGTTAGAAAAGGTGGCTTGGATAATTCTAGGATTGGTATTATGTTGGCAAGTCTCTAGATATTAGGGATTTTCTTGTGAAGCCAGTGAAGATATCTG
This sequence comes from Panulirus gracilis, assembly GCA_032361445.1. Lineage (NCBI taxonomy): Eukaryota > Metazoa > Arthropoda > Malacostraca > Decapoda > Palinuridae > Panulirus > Panulirus gracilis. The sequence continues at coordinate 9,955 of JAUUEG010074381.1, read as the reverse complement.
TAAGTGTTTAGATTGCAAATGGGCCATAGCATTTTAGGTGAAAACTCAACATGTTATCAAGGCCTGTTGCAGTTAAGTTCTTTGATGTTTTAATTGCGTTGTTTGTATCAGAAGGAATGAAAGGTGGGATATTTCTGTATAGATTTTGCGTATGGTTTTGATGCCTTTCCTGTTTAAGGTTTGTCTGTGGCTGATTTATGAGTAGTTCCCCATGTCTGTGTGTTCTTTGGGAGAAGACATTATGGACGAGGCTAAGTTGTTCCATAAAGAACTTAAATTATAACATGAGCGTGACTATAGAGAAGGATGGCTTCAAAGATTCATGGAATTTCCACAAATAAAGTGTGAGGAGAAAAGCGGTCTGCAAACCACGAAGGAGCTGCCAAGTATGTGGACGAATTTGGGAAACTCATAACAGATGAGCAACACAGTCCTGAGCATGTGTAAAATGCAGATGAAACTGCATTATTCTGGCAATGCACACCTAGGAAAACACTAACGACAGAAGACGAAGAAGACCCCACAGGATTCAAATCTTAGGGTGCTTACACATTTAATATTTGTTTAATTTAAATTTCTAACAGTCCATGGTATACTATAGACACATGGGAGATGTATAATTAGTGGGTTAAAGGTGTGTTAATGAATTATTATTATGTGACCACAGTCAGTCCGGCAAAATGGTTAATCCGGCAAGGTTTTGGAACCAAGAGAGCCGGAAAATTGGTGGTGTACCCGTACTAGTGTTATTTAAAGTGTGGATCTGCTTTCTGATTTCTACTGAGGGGTAAGTGGTTGCCATGAGCTGGTTTCTTTGCTTTATGAGGTGTGTAACTTGTGGGGAGAAATTTTGGTTATATTTCTTTCTGAGTCCTTGAGATATGTGCTTTTTGCTGGCTTGGCTGGATATAATGATGTATGAGACTGCAAGATCTAAGGATGAGAAGTGATCCATACTGAAGTTTTTGAACTTTGTTTCTATGTACTAAGAAGACTGGCCAGTTTGCTTTCCTGTAGTTTGTGTGAGTTTCTTTTGAGTATCTGTTGTGTGGGTGGGCTAGATGGAGAGTTATCAGGATGAACAAGTGGTCAAATGAAAGTTCATGAAGTGTGCTCCAGTTGGTCCTTGTGTGTAGTTCTGGTGTGCAGAATGTAATGTCTAGTTGCTGTAGTGGTGGGTTATGAATCTGGTTGCACAGGTTAAGGATACTGAAAGATTACAGTTGGCTTATGAGTAATTCACCTTGTGTTACCATGGGTGTGTATAAGTTAAGCCAAGTGGAATGGTGGGCATTGTAAATCTCCAGAGATAGGCATGTGGAATGCTGGGTGAGATTCTGCAGTGGGGAGTGTATCTGCAGAGGTATGTAGAGGAGTGAATATGTTGTGGTTGGTACAGCAAAGTTTTATATTCATGGGCTGTATTTTTAAAGTGTAATCATTGTCTGCGAGGTGTTTTGTGGTGTCATTAGTGTTGGTCAAAGGTATAATGTGAAGGATGAGTGTCTTGTGTCATAATCCTTGTGTGGATCAGGTGTTTGCTTTAAAGAATGATGGTGTGAAGGATGAATATTTTAAGTCCTCCTCTTTGTGTGGGTCAAGTGTTTGCTTGAAAGAATGTGTGAGAAATACTTAGGAGAAACAGAGTGATTAGTATAAGGCACTTGTGGATCTGGAGAAAGCATATGAGTGTTAATGGAGAAGTCTTATGAAAAGCCTTAAGAATATATGGTGTGGAAGGAAAGCTGCAAGAAGCAGAGAAATTCTTTTCAAGGGTGTAAGGCATGTGTTCAAGTAGGAAGAGAGGAAAGCGAATGGTTCCAAGTGAAAGTTGGTCTGTGGCAGGGATATCTGATGTCACCATGGTTGTTTGATTTGTTTATGGATGATGCAGTGAGGAAAGTAAATGTGTGAGTCTTGTACAGAGGAGCAAGTATGCAGTCTGTACAGGATGAGAGGTCCTTGGAAGCAAGTCAATTGTTGTTTGCTGATGATACAGCACTAGTGGCAGATTCAAGTGAGAAACCACAGAAGTTGGTGACTGAGGCTGGAAGAAGGTGTGAAAGGAAGGTGTTGAGAGTGAATGTGAAAAAAAGCAAAATTAGGTTTAATATGAAAGGAAGGTGTTGAGAGCCTATGTAAATAAAAGCAAAATTAAGTTTAGCACAACTGAGGGAACAGGCTAGTTGGGGTGCATTTGAATGGACAAAAACTAGAGGACGTGAGGTGTTTTAGGACCAGGGAGTGGACATGGCCCTGAATAGAACAACAGAAGTGTATATCAGTCATTGGGTAAGTGAGAGGCAAAGGTACTGGGAGTACTGAAGAATATGGGAAGAGAGACCATTATCTGGGAGGGTAAAAATGGATGTTTGAAACTAGAGTAGTCCCAATAATATGGATGCAAGGCATGGGCCATAGAGGAGGCTGTGCAGAGGGTGGATGAGTTGAAATTAAAACGTCTGAGAACAATATGTGATGTGAGGTGTTTCGATTGAATCAGAAATAAAAGGGCAAGAGAGGTGTGGGAGTAAAAAGTTGTGGCTGAAAGAGCTGAAGAGGGTGTGTTAAATTTAAAATGGTTTGGATATATAGAGAGAATGAGTGAGGAAAGGTTGACAAAGAGGATAATTGTGTCAGAAAAGGAGAGAACAAAGAGAACGGAGACTAAAGTTGAAGATGAAGGATAAAGAAAAAAATATTTTGAATCAATGGGACCTGAACATGCAGAAGGGTGAAAGGTGTGCACAGGATGGGGCAAACTGGGATGATGTATGCAAGGTTATACATGCTGTCAATGGACTGACATGGGGCATATGATGTGGCTGGGGGTAAACCATGGAAAGGCCTGTGGGGCCTCGTTGTGAATAAAGAGCCGTAGTTTTGGTGTATTACACATGACAGAGAAAGGATTTGAGCAAATGTGGCCTTCATCTGTTCCTGGTGCTATCTCGCTACAGCAAGAAATGGTCATCAAGTATGAAAGAATATATATATATACAGGGACCTCATGATTTACACTTGTTACATTCTTGAAATTGGTCTTGTGAATCAAGAGCATGTAAATCAAATAATTTAGGTAACTGTGATTAGGAGGTTTCTTAACTAATTCGACAGTACCAAATATCATACTAGTGAAACACTACAGTATATGCACCAGGAAGTATTGAATAATATACTATACACACTGCACAAAGAATTCTGTATATAAAAACAGAAAATAACAAACTTAACTGCAACACACATTTTCTGCCGTTCCTGAATTGCTTACTGATGCTGATGGAGAGGGAGGAGATGAGTGAAGTTCCTCTGGAAAGGGGTTATCTGTTTTAACTGATGTAGATGTGGAAAATGGTGGTGATGGTCAAGCAAGTTCAGTTATTATGTCACTAGCTGTTGACAGCTGGTCCTCCTTATGAGAGTCCTTTTTCTTCAAAAAGAAATCTAGTGTTGTATGTTTAGCTTTCACTGCCTTTTTGTGGTGTATGTCTAGCTTTCACTGCCTTTTTGTGGTGGATTTCTTTAGAGCATGAGATGTCAGCTAGGACTGCTGGTATTCTATCCGCATTCAGTCACAAATAACATTTGACATCACAACTTGCACAACTCCTTCACAAATTTAGATTTTACTGCATTAGGGGCTTTGCGCTAGCCCTGCCTTTTAGCAAAGTGGTAGAAGCAACAGACAGAAGTGTTAGGCAGAAATGTCTAACAGGAACGTTAAGTCGAAACATTAGGTAGAAGTAGCAGGTAGGAGCATTAGCTGGGAAGATAAAGTAGAAGGCTATAAAATTAGGCAGGAATATTACATAGACACTTCAGGTAGAAGTAGTTGGTAGGATCTTTAAGTAAAAGCCTCTCAAAACACTGCGCTAGTCACTCTCTACCAGTGGCCCGTTAAGGGTGAGGCAATAAATGCTAAGAAGCGGCACTGAGTTCAACAGTTACGGAGACTCTTTTGTCATGGCCACCCTCTTCAAGGGGTTACCAAAGGGAATGGGCATCAGAGATACAGAGACAAACTCAGCTATAGATATGGTAATTTTGGGCAATCTTTGAACTCCAATCTGTGTTTGGGTCATCCCTGTTAAATACAGTGAAAGCAAAGTCAGTGTGATGAAATCCTTCAGCTAACCTCTTGCTTGTGAGGGAATGCATTTGCTTGACCTCCCCTTTTTCTGCTACCAGCTTCTGGTATTCCTTCACCACTGAATATCTTCAGTTGAGATCTCTTCCTTATGCAATTCTAGTATCTCCTCCACATCACCCTTCTCATACTCATCAAAGCCAACTTTCTTGTCATTTCACTTGTGCATGCATTCTTGATACTTTGCTGTTTATATGAAAGCCTTGGAATCCATGAGCAAACTAAGAGCTAATCTTCTACCACACTCTGTTCATACAAACACAGTTGACTACCTTCCAGGCCTCACTGACGATCATGCTGGCATCCTGATGGTGAAGGACTTCCGCAATTCCTTCACAGTCATCTGGTCATTCTTTGTAGCCTTCATGAGCTGCTTTGCAAATGTTCTCCGTAAAAAGCAGGCCCTGAAAGTAAATATCATCCCTTGGTCCATTGGCTGGATTAGAGATGTAGTGTTAGGCAGAAAAATAAATCTACTTTGATGTTCTCACTAAGTCCTGTATTAAAGGTTGAGGGAAAGGGGCATTACTGATAAGGAGAATCTTGAAACTTATGCTCTTAGCACATTACTCCTTCAACTCTACATGGAACTCTGCAGCAAAATTATAACAGGAAACTTTGCCTGTTCTCCACCCCTTTAGATTAAAATAATAATATACAAGCAAATATTGCTTCATATATTACTTAAGTAGAGCCCTTAGATTTTCTGAATGGTATATCACTAATGGTTTAAGCTTGCAGTTACCTTTGGCATTGCCCCCTTGAGGAAGCATGAGGTGATCCTTAGTAGCTCTGAATCCTGATGTAATCTTCTCTTCACAGGAAATGTACATTTTTGAAGGCATTCTCTTCCAAAATAATCTGGTCTTGTCCACGTAAAAAATCTGCTTAGGAAAATAAGTGCCTTCCTCAGTACTTGTACTGAGGGTTCTCGGAAAATTTTCTGAAGCAATGACATTTGCAAAAGTAGCCCCACCAGTCATCTTGATGATGTGGTAGTTGTGGCATTTCCTTACATTCATGACCCAACCAGAGCTTGCTTAAAATGTTTTTGCTGCTCCTTCTTCTGTGGCTAAGTCATCATACCCCAAATTTTTGCTTGTATTTCTAGCATGTAGATGGGTACATTTTCATGATTGGTTTTCAGTCCATGTGCTTAACATTCATTCCATTCTTTTCTATTCCTGATCTTCAGGAATATGAGGTCTTAAATGCACTAAATGATGTGCCACTCTTAGCACTCTCCTTGATCTTTACTGCACTATCATAAATGGTATGTAAAGTGAATTCACTAAGTCCAAGGATACACTTAACATCAGCTGTTTGTTCACTTCTCTTATACTGTTTGAGTACAACCATTTTAACTACACTAGTGACAGCCTTAACCTCTCTTGGTACCACAGGTACCAAGAGAGCTTAAAAGATGCTTTGGAGGTATGATGTGAGAGGCAAAACGTGCAATATTAAGTACACTGCAGCTCAAAATACTGTGTGTATGTGCACTTCTCACATGGAGCTAGTAAAGCCACACCAATGCACTGCCAGCTCAATAATGATTGCGTTATTCCAGGTTTAAGCCACTGTAAATCAAAAAAGATGAAAATGGATCATGCATTTTATTCTAAAAAAGGTGTAAATAAAAAATAATGTGCACTGAGAGATCCCTGAATATAAATAAATCTGCTCACACACATCCTTTAGATATCATATGTAATGCATCGAAGCCACTGACTTAAGCCACTGTTAATTAAAAAACAAGTAAATGGATCATGGATGTTATCTTAAAAATGGTTTAATTAAAAAAAAAAATCAAACTGACATGTCCCTGTATATAAAACATCTGCTCACACCTATTCTTTAGGTGTTATGTGTAATGCATCAAAACTGCAGCTCTCTGCCCACAACCAGTCCCCATAGACCTTTCCATGATTTATTCCACATTCCACATGTCCTAGTTCAGTCCACTGACAGTACATCAACCCCAGTATGCCACACTGTTCCAATTCACTCTATCCCAAGCATGCCCTTCACCCTCCTGCATGTTAAAGCACTAATTCCTCAAAATCTTTTTTAACTCCATCCTTCCATCTCCAATATGGTCTCTCCGTTCCTTCCACATCTCACGCATATATCCTCTTTGTCAACCTTTACACATTTATTCTCTCTGTATGTCCAAACCATTTCAGCACACCCTCTTCTGCTCTCTCAACCACATTCTTTTTATTCCCATACATCTCCCATACATTATTACATGACAGCTAGAGACTGAGTGTGAACAAATGGGGCCTTTGTTGTCTTTTCCTAGCGCTACCTCGCACACATGAGGGGGGAGGGGGTTGTTATTCCATGTGTGGCGGGGTGGCGATGGGAATGAATAAAGGCAGACAGTATGAATTATGTACATGGGTATATATGTATATGTCTGTGTATGTATATATATGTATACAATGAGATGTATAGGTATGTATATATGTGTGTGTGTGTGTGTGTGTGTGTGTGGGCGTTTATGTATACACATGTGTATGTGGGGGGTTGCGCCATTGTTTCGTCCGTTTCCTTGCGCTACCTCGCTAATGCAGAAGACAGCAATAAAGTATAACATATAATAACAACTGATAAGGTCTTTTGTTTTCTTTGATGTTTTGTGTCTTTTCATTCTATGTTGATTTAATCCACAGCAATGGTTTATTCCTTTTTCAAACTTTACTTTTAAGAAACTTAGACTATGAAGAACATAGGGGCTTGGTGTATTCAAGAAAATACATCACCATTATCAAGTAAAATAATGCATATTTCTCCCATGACCTACTCATTACATGACACAGATCATTTCTAACTTTGGCATCCATTATCCACATCCAAAAACTTTTCTTTGAAATTCATCAATCTCCATCAATTATACAGTTTAAGGGCATTCCACAAAGATCCTTCTGCAACTGCTACAACCTTTATACTTGCTAGTTAACTACCACTTGTTACAGTCCAGGGCTCTGTCTCTCTTTCTGCCTTACCCAAACATGAATTACTGGCATTCTATTCAAAAACATACAATCTCTCCATGTCATATGTAACACTTGACAACACTTAACTCACACAGCTCATTCTTTGTAACTCTACATTTTCCTGCAGTGATAACTATGAGCTAGCCCTGCCTTTTGGCAAAATGGTAGGGGCAGTGCACAGAAGTAGTAGGTAGGAACATTATAGCAGGAGCATTAGCTAGAAACATTAGGTACATGTAATAAGTAGAAGTAGTCAGCAAGAACATTAGGTAAGAGCCGCTGCAAACACTGCACTAGAGCTGCCTCTGCCAGTGACCTGTTAAGGGTGAGGCATTAAACGCTAAGAAGCAGCACTTGAGTTCACTAGCTATAGAGACTCTATTGCCGGAGCCAACTCCTTGAGGAAGTTCCAACTGGAACAGGTGTCAGAGATATAAACAGATAGACAGAGAGAAAAAGTTAACTTAAATCAGGGTTTTAGATATAACAAAGAAACTATTCCTAAATATTCTTAGCATATCTTTAGTCAAGCCTCCTAGGAGGGGTACCTCATGGTGTGAGAGTGTATGATGCAACAACTAAATTATGACTGATACAAATAAAAATTTTCCAATGTTCACAAAAATTATACTATTCTAAAATCAAAATACTTTTACTTTTCTAATTATTCACTTTTACTTTCTCCTAATCATAAATTCCCTTTTAAAAATTATGTATCTCTCTATTCTCATATGCTCAGTTCTGAATTCCATAAACCTCTCAGTTCATTTGCACACATCCTCAACCTATGGCCCATAATCCTGACTGCCATCAAATGATTAAGCACCCATAAAAATTGTGATACATATTAACAACTGAATGTACAATACCTGTGAACATTCATCAATAACCACGACATCAAAGTAATCATGAGGCAAATGCTTGAGGGGGCCATCATTACTGCTACTAGTCAAGGTGGCTAAAATGACATCACAACTCAGAAGCACCTGCTTAATCAGTCGGGTCTCTCTGGAAACAAAATATTACCATTATCCTCTTACATTTACATCATCTCATAACTAAAACAAATAGTCAGAGTTTACATTAAACAGAGCTTAGCATGTTGGAATGAAAAAAATTCCCATGCATAAGTAACTGGTAGAATGTGAATACAAAGTCCTTGTAACTGTAGTAAGAGGCTGATAAATTTATGTGCATGCATATATTATGTATATTTGTGACAAGGTGATGAGTAAAGTGTTTATGTTTGACATATGATAAGTTTTGTAGAAATCTCATTGAGCCCAACAGATCATCACATATACATTGTCAATATGTATATAACAAATCTACAAAGTTTTAGTTTAAACTAGTGTCACCAGTAACAGGAGTTGATTACACAAAATAGAAACTGTACTTAGTAATACATATCATTCTAATCACTAAAGACAACAACTATTTTTGTAAAAGTTCATTTATTGTAATCACTTTTAAAGCACACTAATATTCAATGTGTATGTAATATACATACACAGTTCCAACTTCATCTATTTGATACCAGAATTAAGAGAGCTAAGTTAAATGGAAAAGCTACTGGCTTTAAATTTGCCCACCTGGAGGAGGGAACAATGACCTAATCACAACCTTTAAGTTTTTAAAACAGTTCAATGACATGGACAGAGAACAGTTTTTCAAGAGAGGTTGGGACAGAGCATCCTGAGGACATAACATGAAAGTAAATGAGAAACTTGTGAAAAAAGATGTAAAGAAGTACTTTCATTAAATACAATTATTAAATACAATTGATGGATGAATGGAAGAGAATGACTGAGGACATGCTTAATGCAGACAACATACATAAATTTAAGAAAATGTACGATACTAAAATATTTTCCAGAGATGGAGTCTCATGGTATAAAACTCACTCCCCATACAGTATGAATAGGTAATTACACAATAAAGTATAGTACTTGCCAATAAGCTTCAAAAAGAATTCGCAAAGTTCAACATTAGATTTTTTTCTGTAAATTATCATTTGTAGCCACCAAAATGTCACATTCATATCAAATCAGCAAAAGTTTCAAATTCATCCACATATAAGAGTGAAAGGAGTTGAATGCACAAAACATGCAATACATACGGTAATTCCTCTGAAAACCTTACAAGATTCAACACAACATTTGGTACAAAAATATTTCATGACCACCATAATATCATTTGCATGTTTCCTATAGGTAGGGAAGAAATCTGCATGTTCTCAATTCCATCCACTGACAATCACTTATCACTTATCACAGTGTGAAAATGCTCTAATATGCAGATGGCCTCATAGTGACATACATAGGAGTTTCATGGTAAATAAAATGTTAAAGCTATGTTTTCTCAGTAAATAATAAAATAATTCATAGATCAAAAATCTTGAATAATCTCTACCTTTCACGAAGTTCCTTTCTAAAAGTCTTTATTTCTCTCTGAAGATAGTGTCTCTTGCTTTTGTCTCTTGCCTTCTTTAACTTTCCCATATGGTCACTTATATCCCGACGAATGTCTCCTAAAATCTGGGACTCCTCTCTATAGAAAAAAGAAAAATATCTGGTGAAGCAAGAGCATTCTGAGGTGCAAATTCTTTAACCAGATATAAATTTACTTATAAACAAAAATCACATAAGGTACTTCAAAATACCAGCACACAAAATTGTTCCTTTAACTTTAGGATCTCAGCTTCTGAATCACAATACGGTGAAGTTATTCATTATTAGGAAAGTAAATTAGCTACGGCTAGTTATAAAAAGATATAAACAATTTTATCTAGATATTACTGTATATA
>JAUUEG010074159.1:335-11297 GCA_032361445.1 Panulirus gracilis | reverse complement strand
ACTGTTGAAGATCCCAAAGTGTTGTTGATACTCTTCATAGATGCAATAAATCAGTCCCGTGGTGTAGTGGTCAGTATACCTGGTTATAATCCTAGTGGTCCCAGGTTCGATTCCAGACATGTTAAATGGTGAATGACATATATTTCCATTTGAGAAGATCATGATATAGGTAAAAACGTAGACAAGAGACGCCATTTTCATGTCTGATAGTTTTTTCCTCACGGAATCTTTTTTGCTACAGTACAGAATGACATGAGCGTGGGACTTCGCTCTACCACTCTTCAAAACTAGCATTCGATATCAATCAACTCGTAGGGTCATGAGGGACAGGGAAAAAACGTGGGGTTAAATATCAATACTGCAGAGGCCCACTGTCGCACCTACAAAGTGTTGCCTTACTGACGACGGCAGGTCACAGCAGGCGACCTTACATGACCTATAATACCAAGATATTTATCTTGGTATTAGAGGTCATGTATTTGGTGGGCAGATCAACATATGCCGCTGTGATCAGAGTTGGCCTGACTCTTTCCATAAGAAGAGCCGCTCTCACTCTACTAGCATGGAGGATGGCCAGAGCTCAAGACAAGTGTCGCACCCCAGTACATAAAATCTAGGTAATGTGACACCGGACACAAGCCGCCCTTTGGGCGCCTCCAAACCTCAGTAGTAGTCCTAGGAAGATGAAACGTCAGGAGTCACTCCTGAAGTTTCGTCTTCCTGGAAGGTTTCATTGTGGTGCCCAGTCTCCGACGTTCCCCTTCCGCCCGTCACGAACAGCAGCTGTAACAGCAAGGGACCTAAAGCCACGCCCGCGGCACTCCTGCAACCCTAGCACGCGATACGGGCCACACCCACCTCCTCCTACAGGAGCTGCACGTTGACTCGATAGCCACGCAATTCTATCACGTGCTCCTGCGTCATCTGGCATCCTCACTAACATCACATATTACTCGATCTACCTCACTTTACCTCCTCTTCATCATTATCCCGCACCTCCAATAGCGCATTGTCCCTGGGCTATCTCGCTTTGTGGACCTTAACCAATGAAGTATTTTTGTTGTTTAAGGTGTTGTCGTGCCCCTCTCTCGGTTATAGCACTCCAACAACCTAACCAGAACACTCGCTAAACTGGTGTCACTGGAGTGACTGATAAGAGATTCTCGGACACGTTCTTACAGTGCTACTGTCAACCTCCATGACCCCTACTGCCATAGTCCTTTTTTTACCAACCGCCCAACGTCTTCCCACACCTGTCCACCCTGTACTTGCTAGGTTCAGCTGGCCACTCCATTACCCTCAGATGAAATCTGTCTTATTCAGCCAGCAATTCCCCGTGTAACGACGTCTTCTACCAGTATGGCGCTACAAGGCAAACTCTCTCTGTGGAACCTGGAAACATCGAATCTTGTGGGGGTATCGTTGCAGAAGGGGGTATCTTCCCACTCCACTCCACTCCCCGCCAGCACTGGACGACCAGCCGACTATACCATCTGGCTCATCAACATCCAAGCTTTAATCTCGAAAAAAATGAGGAGGAAAGGGGAGTAGTTTAGTAACCCCACTGACGCCCTGACTTAGTGGCAGGTCACAGTGGGTGACCTCATCTGACCTAATAATCTCCAGAAGAATGAGTTTGGCTGGCCAATCTTCGGCCGCATCTGTGACATTACCCCGTGACATCCATAATCGACGTCCAGAGTCAGAATGGATCGAAGACTTGGAATGGTTACCGTAAGGGGTCACGCAGAGAGAGGTCAGGACTTATGCCATTAGGCTTCGACGACCCTACCTTCCTGCCTCTTATACTTGAGTATCACTGTAGGAAAGAAGTGAGGCAGCTGACTCGCCCGAGACAAGTGCAACACTCCAGTACCTGAAGTCTTATCGATGTGATGCCAGGCTCAATCCACCCTTTGAGCGCCTCCCCCAAACCTCAGTAGTAGTCCCAACGTGACTCTAGACGTTTCATCTTCGTGGCAGGTTTCATTGTGGTGTCTCATCTCTGACCTACGACAGGATTTGCATGGGACTTCGCCTCTGCCCGTCATGAGCAGCAGCTGTAACAACAAGGGATCTACGACTACGCCCGCGGCAACCCAAGCAAAAACCGGCAACCTCCGCCCACTCCAAGAGCTGCGATACGTGCCACACCCACCTCTTCCTACAGGAGCCGCGATACGTGCCACACCCACCTCCTCCTACAGGAGCCGCGATACGTGCCACACCCACCTCCACCTACAGGAGCTCCACGTAATCTCGGTAGCCACACACTTCCACAAGGTTCTCCTGCTTCATCTGACGTCTACCATCACCAGCATCACAGGACCCCTGCCAAGCCTGTCTCGTATAACTCGACCTTCCTTACTTTACCTCTTCTTCACCATAATCCTACACGTTTAAGTAGCTCATTGTCCCTAGGCAATCTCACTTTATGGACCTTGACTACTAAAGTATTGTTACTGTTGTTGAACATGTTTTCGTGCCCCTCTCTCAGTTATACCTCACCAACAACCCAACCAGAAGACTCACTATAATACGATAATACTGTTAAATGCAATAATCAAATAATATGCTCTCGATGTTTATATCATTACGTATTTCAACGTGATATGTATCCGTAGTTTGCTATATCTTTGGTGATTTACGTACCCGGATGACTGTTGTTGATGGCTGACGGCATCTCAATAAGGAATGTGAGCTAAACAGTTCGCATAGATGTGGTAACATGCTCAGGAGGAATTGAGATGTGTACAAATAACTTTGGACAGTTTGCTTCACAGGTTCAGAATATTTGATAACTTGCCGCTTTCGCTTTAAAAAATAATAGATGAAACAACGAATGTACTACGTAATAAGTAACAAACGATCCAATCCTGCTGAAGGCTTAATAGGTAAACTGTATGGGAGGAAAAAAAGGTGGAGGGGGAAGGGGGGGGGAGAATTTATGTCACTTCATTAATTAGTATCGATTTATTTTTCATTTTGACTCTGGAAACAATATATCATATGCCGCCATTTTGGGTGTCTGACCCAGCCTCTCAGCAGAAGGATCGTTTCTGCCATTCTATGTTAACTGCTGGGAAAACTGTAATGCCAACAGGAAGGTGCGTCAGCTTGGCTGCTACCGACAATACGGACCGAGAAAACCTCTACAGGATCTAAACAAGCGCCAGGTGGACGTTTTTGGTCAGCCGTCAGCAGAAAGGTCACTTTCCTAAAGCCCTCCCGCCCAGCACATTAGAAAATGATCTTGGTACCGCGCATGCGTCTCTCCTGTTCGTATCATTATTCACTCTGTTTCCAGAGAAAAGCACTTCTCACATGGTTTAGAGCCCATTTCTTCTGTTCATAGCCACGTTTCTTTTCTTTTTCATCCACTTCTACATATTTATCATCAACACTTGCACCTTCTTCAGGCATTACATATCTCTGAACATTTTCTGCCTCTCTTACTTTGTCATAGTCTTTAGCCAACTGGAGAACACTCTTTTTATACTCACGGTCCCTCTTCTCCCTTTCTGTAAGCGCTTCTTCCTCAAAGAGATACTCATCATCTACAATATCTGCTTCCAATTCTCTCAGTTTGTCATCCTTACGCTTTATAAGGTACTTCCGGCGAGACTCCACTCTCAATTTGGGAAGCACTTTCACACGATCTTCCTTTTCCAACTGCAGTCTCTTTGCAGCTTCCTCGAAGGCTTTAGTGTCTCCTTTGTCAGCCACATTCCTTGTCCGTTCCTCATCACGCTGTCGAAGCCTCTCAGCATACTCATCTCGTTCACGCAAGTCAAGTAATCGTTGTTTTTCTTCATCATTTTCATTATCGTGAACAGGCTTTCCTGAATCTTTAAGAAGCTTGGGTCCCTCCCCATCAGAGTCAGAACTATCTTCTGCTTTCCGCTTCTTTCCCTTAGTGGCAGACCGGTGACTGGGTTTAGAAGTACTACCTGGAAAACACATTTTCATTAAAAAGGTTAAAACAGGTACAAAAGTAATGACATAGTTTAATAATATACTGTAGAATTCCTCTCAACCAATATACTTCAAGACAGATAAAGGTAAATAAGATGGTCGCACTATCATGTGCACTATTGTTCCCCTGCCTTGTGAAGCCTTGAGCTTCAAACTATCAACCCCATGAATCTTTACAAACTTCTGACTTGAAATATTTATATGTTCAGAGTCAAAAGCTGAAAAATGGATTCAATCCAGATACATCATGCATTCACTTACACTCAGTTGTATTCTAAGTCAATAAGAAATAGAAGTGCCTTTTCTTAGGGGAACCACGTGGCTTTGGAAATTAGGACTTAACATTAAGGCACCAATACACAGTTTCAGCAGGCTGTAAAAATCTCGATCACTAGGTTTATTGTTTCTTTGGTGATGTGGCTTAAATAACTGAACAAAGAAACAGCTTAGACTTTAATAATATAAATTCTTTAATTTCTTGTTTTCATATTTTTCCATGAAAAATTTTACTCTATAAAATACTCGATTTCTTTTCTACTTTTCTCCATGCAAAAATATACGAACAAATGTAAGGTTTGAAATACTGAAAACCATTTCTCTACCAAAGGCAAAGCTATCTGAGCATGAGAGTATTTGCTCTCATGGGGATAAAAACAATACCCTACCCAAAATAGTGTGTGCAGCCATTCCTCACATTACAATGGGGTTACATTCCTGGAAACTGAAACCCATTATATAAAGGGATTATGTTCCTGAACACTAAATTTCCAGCCAACCTAGTTAATTTTATGGCATGGAGGCCCTAGCCATACTTCTATGGGTTACCTCTTTCCATCCTCATTGAAATTTAAAAGTTTAGTGGTGTGAAGGGGTGCCTTAAGTTCCAAGCAACTATAAGTAGCACCAAGATAAAAATCCTGGAGTTACAATTACTCAAATAATGCAATGTCTTACCCTATGGAGACACAAGTCATACTTGTACAGGATGTATTCTCCCAATGTCACAAACTGAAAGGTGCATTTTATCAGTATGTAGAGATGCCTTATGCTATAAGCATTTACAATCAGCACCAGGAAAGAATTCTAGGTTCTCAGTTACCCATATAACACTAAGGGGAAAAGGTAAGGCCTGGTGTATGCTCTACATCAATTAGTGGCTCATTAGCAATAATCTTTGGGGCACTAATTATTGCAAAGATTATCTGGCAGATGTTGAGCTGCTAGCTCTGAGAAGTGTTTTCTGGGTATCAGTAACCCACTGGTGGTGGCAAAGAGACAAAGATGCATGAGTCAACAAAGTAAACGATAAAATAAATGTGCATAGCATCCTAAATTGAAATGTTTGTAAAGCAACAGACTGAATTGCAAATGTTAATCTAAACCATGTAACCCTTTTAAGCCAATACACATTCCTCATGCACATAGGACGAAAGTCCTACACACATATTAGAAATGTGCTGATGTTTACCCCCTAATTCCAAATATACCGAAGTAGTTTTGAGCCTTAATATGATACCATATGTCATTTTAATTAATAATTCATCCCAGTGTTCTAGACATGATAATTCTGTATCTTCTATGCTGAGATTCCTATAAACTTAAAACATTATTCTTTATGCATATTTTTATTCCCCATGCATATTTTATCATATCTTTCCCTTCTTTTTAGGGTCCAAAGTCTGAGTTTTTTCAAACTCACATGATAGTTCATAAGCTCCAGACCATCAGTTATGCTTGTGATGTCATATTCAGATTTCAAATGTTTATCCTCAAGATAAAAGGGACCCCATCCACAATACGGTGAGGTATCTGCATTGTTCCTTTGTCTAATTTGCTTAATTACATTTGCATCACTGATTACGATACAACAATAATATTCAACTTTTTTCCTTAAGTATACAATAGGAATTTTATTATTAGTTCTGGGAAGGTTTCTTTATCATGTCACTAATTATTTACCTCAAGAGAACTAGTTAAACAATGTGCTCTAATTCAAGTTTCTCAATTATAATAACTCATGTCTTAGACATTTTCTCCCCAATTTCTTGCCCTAAAGGGCCTTCGTATGAAGATGCCACTTCATTGTTAACAATTCATAACAAATTTGACAATGTTAATCATAATGATCTATTTGAAATACAAGAGTAACTGGGATAAACAGAATAAATTTAAAGCTAAAACATGTAATCCTGACCTGAAAAAGTTTCTTTGCAAATAGACGAGTTGATCAATGGAATAAGTTACCATTGAATATTGTAAACATTAAGGACTTTACCATATATACAACTAAAGTTCCACTGAAATTCCATGCTGGCGCAACTTAAAGGATCAGTTAAAACTGGTTGGTCAACATCCCACGCTATGGGTCACGTGCTGTATATAAGGACACCTCTGTTGAGGTACCATAAAGAGCAAAGGCTGATATTGATCATGCTTAATCTATATAACAATTCCTTAAAAATGTTCAATTTATTGACAATTATTGGGTTTGTATTAGAGATAGAATTCTGATAATATAGGGTTATTCATATAAATAACACAAGCCAGTTAAAGACTGGATTTTGTCAGAATTACACGTTTTTCCATCTTAAGTAACAACCTTCCGTAACTGACTAGTTTCTTAATTCATAGGAAAAGGTACATTATTAAAAAGTAAATTCTATATTCAGCTGATTACAGTATCTACTCTGAACTTACCATTAACCCTGTCCCAAAGTTCACCAACAAATTTTTCTACTGCATTATCAATGGGAATTTCTTCCTGAAGTTCTCCAAGCACATGCCTCTTACTTGGCAGTCTCTGTGTTATCTTTATGAGATATTCAGCTACAGTCATGTCACTCATGCCCATAACATCGTGAAGCTTGCTGCTAACCCATGACTTAAGGGCATCCCCCATCCTGACAGTCTTGAAACTGAAAAAAAAATTAGACCATTAATGATGCATCTTTTTTAAACACAGTGGTCACAGCCTGTAAAAGCTATATATTAATGTGCTGTCTATCGGTTACCATTACTTCATTACCAGTTTAATGGGGTATATCAGATATATATACAACCCCTTTACATATGATTATTAATAAAAATCAACAAACTTGCACTCTAAGAATAATGTAGATGTAAGAGTTACTAGACTCCCAAGCCATATCTCAAATGTGGCACAAGGAAAGATTAAGTAGTCAGTAAAAAGATATTTGAACCATCATTGCAAACGTATTACTTTATTAGTCCCTATCTTAAACTATTAGTCCCTATCTTTAACTACACACATTCTCTGATTTTCACGATCCTCCCCACTATCAACGTAATACAGAGAAATAATAAATTCAAAGCACACCAGTCTTCAGCTTTTCTTAGCTATTTACTAAACTGAAAAAAAGCCAGATTCCTTAATCTCGTGGTCCCCCTTAAGTTGTATCACTATCCTGAAGTTAGCTTAGTTTTACCCCAACTAAATTATAGCCACTATTCTTAAGTCGGCCAAGTGGTGCGGCTGGTGTCCTCTACACTCTTATTACCTCTGATGACCAAATATCTATTTGTCTGTTGGTGGCTTAAGTTTAAGCCCGTTCAGACCTTGTGATCGGTGTTAAATATTATTATTTGCTTGAACGTGCATTCCCTAAAACACTTGACAGTTCAGCAGGTTTATTAGTTTGTTTATGTTAGTTTCAATATCACTGATATATATGAGAAAATTCTCAGCTCAATTTACTTTCTCATGTTTGGTTACGTACATTCTAAATCCCCTCAGTTGATGTTAATGTGTGCTTATGTCCATTTATTGTATTCTTTAATTCCATGAGTTCTCCCCTTTTCTGATCACCTTCATGTTTTGTTATTTGCTCCTTTAGTTTTACATATACCTCCTCAATTTGTGTTAACTTCTGCTCCTGTCATGTGGTCTCGTTTGACTTTTATTACATCCTCAAGTCATGTTGTTAAAGACTTGTCACAACTGTTTGATCCACTTGCCTGAATTCATTTGGATTCTATGTAGGAATGACTTAAAAGATAATTCTTGCCTTGCTTGGCTGTTTGTGTGCCTTAAATAACAGGCTGTTCCCTATCTTAACCTACAGGCTGGACTAATTCTTGTCTTTGTTTATGGCCTCGATTTGCTTAGTACATTTAATAAAGTTCTTAATTTGTACCCTCTCTATATAAGAATAACATCTGTAGTGGTTTAGAATATTACTAATTCAGAAAAAAAGATTGCAGATAAATGGCTTGCACATGTGCTGGCAGTGTTGCCTGTAAATGATAATCTTTTTATTTTTATTTTTTTCCACATATTCAACTGTACTATTTCCTTTTTAAACCTCTTTGCACAGTTATCCACACTTTCACATTGCTATGTATATTCATTATGTAAAGCTTATTTATATGTGCATTTGATTTGAATTTTCAGATCTTCCCATACACTATCTTAATCCTCTATTTGCCTTTGTGAAATGATAGGTCTTTTATTGAAGGGCCTTTTCACTTTCTATTCTTCCCATTTCACTTGTGGTTGGTAAACTGAAGACACTCAAAATCTTGACAAATGTAGGCTCTCTCTTGCTGATGTTGCTAGAACCTGTTTGCATGTATGATTGTTTGTATATTTTTCATTCTCTGACAGTGAGAAGAGGTTCCCTGGTTATGACAAGGAGGCAAAAGAATTTAATGCTGAGGTTCTCCGTAAGCACATAATGGGTGAACATGTTGCCACCTATATGCGTGATCTGATGGAAGAAGATGAAGATGCCTACAAGAGACAATTTTCTAGATTCATTAAGAATGGCATCACAGCTGATGAGGTATGGGTGAAAAAACTGTATGTCTTTGAACACAAAAATATATATATATATTAAGTTTATAGATGAAGTTTTTCCCAGATGGGTGTGCATACATTTTTATAATAATTTTACGAGATGCTTTTAAGCATATGGCGCAGAGTACACTGTGTTTTCGTGCAGCCAGCATTTCATAGCTGGCTGCATTTTCTTTTGAGTGCATTATATTTTAGATGGAGTGAAGAAAAGATTTTTGTAATTACTTAAAAGCTGTAAAACTTTACTAAGTGTTGAGTGCAGAAGGTTTCCCATATAATTACAATTCAGATGACACTATTGATGTTTGTATCGAAATAATCACCCAGTCCTATGAATGAGTTTGTGAAAGCAAAAGTTATGCTGGTCTTGGTGGCATGGGAGGCAGATGATGGAGTAACCATCACTGCTGGGTTATCTTCACGTCTCTTGCTAATGCGGTCAAATACAGTGCGAATTCTTGTTGCCATATTGTTCATGGTTTCGTACAGTATGCCCATATATTATTTGAATTTAACATTGTGTATGATTAATTAGCTGCAGTATTTATGAACGTGCCTTATATATCATAAGTGAGTGACAAAGATTGGTCTGAGAGCAGGTGGGTTGAGAGTGAGGACTGTGCTTTGTGAATTTGTTTGTATGGTGGTGAATGAACTTGAATTTCTTTTTCTTACTCGCAGCTGGAGGATATATATAAGAAGGCTCATGCTAACATCCGTGCTAACCCATCACGTAAGCCCAAGCCAGAGAAGAAGGTAAGGCTTCTACAAATTTTAAAGTTTCTTTGAATTGCATTTTAGTTATAGCTTAGAGAAGAAGGTAAGGCTTCTACAAATTTTAAAGTTTCTTTGAATTGCATTTTAGTTATAGCTTTAACCTCTTTTTAACATACAAAATATGACGGCTAGTGATTGCAAATCCATCTGTTATGAGATTTAGAACATAGTTGAATAGTGAATTAATGGAATTTTGTGAATTTGAACATAGTGACCTAGAAAACTTGTGTGAATCCAGTTAATATTGATTTATATCCCAAGTTGCTGACAGATTAGTTATTATTGATCTATATCCCAAGATGCTGACAATACAGTTGATATTGATATAGGGGAAAGAGAATACTTCCCAAATATTCCCTGCGTGTCATAGAAGGCGACAAAACAGGAGGGATCTGGAAATCCACCCCTCTTTGTTTTTAATTTTCTAAAAGAGAGAACAGAGAAGGGGGGCCAAGTGAAGATGTTCCCTCTAAGGCTCAGTGTCCTCCGTTCTTGACGCTACCTCGCTAACACGGGAAATAATGGCCTGGTGCAGAGAAATCATCAGATCATCATCATCTTGAAGGAATATGAAGAGTTCTGTCCTCCTGTGTTGGGATTCGATTGCTTAGAGTACATGTGGAACCTACATATGTTGCATATGATTCCCACATATACAGTCCCCAGAGGTTGCAGAATTATGCTATCTATACCCAGAGAAAAGATCATAGATCTCTCTCTGTCTCCTTATTAAGAATCTATTTCTCTTTCCACAGAATTCCAAGAGATTTGTGGCACAGAGCCTCTCGCTTATGGCTCCATAGTGACTGTCTCTTGTTCCTGTAGGCCAAGACATTGTCCAACCGCTTCCTAATTATCAATTTTGGCAACTTGCAGACCAAGGTCAGAGATTCCAGGATATCACTCAAGTTTACCTTTCTTTTTGGCCACAAGTTGGGCCATTCGGGCACAGAATGCAATCAAGATTTTTAGTTCAATGGAACGCGAGTAATTTTCCTCTCTAGAATGTAAAAATGAATTTATTGTGCAATGTGCCGTAATAAAATTTCCCTTAATGACAGGACAAAATTAAAAGTAAGAATTATTGGTCCATTTTCAAGCTGGAAACATTGGGAAACTTTCTTTTTCCTGTCATTAGTGTCATTCGAGAATAAAAAGGATCTGTCCACTGAACACGTCATGTATCAACTTTAATCGCAAATTATATGCATTTTCCTTTACCCATTTTGTAGGAGCTATAAATACCGGTATTGCCTCTATGCAACCCATATATTGAAAAAGACTTCATGTACAAAATCTATGGACACCGTCCTTATACAGAAAGCATAGAAACTCTTAAATCAATTCCTCATTAAATCTATTCCTCATTTTCTACATCAATCTAACCCCAGTCG
>JAUUEG010074049.1:0-11297 GCA_032361445.1 Panulirus gracilis | reverse complement strand
GAGAGAGAGAGAGAGAGAGAGAGAGAGAGAGAGAGAGAGAGAGAGAGAGAGAGAGAGAGAGAGAGAGAGATTCATTGAGGTTGTGGGTACGTTATCGTAAGTCTTTCACGTTAAATCTACAAGTGCTACCTATAAAGAAAACGGAGAGACTATCATCAGGCACAATGGGACGCCTCGTATATAAATCTCACCGTTAATTAGCCTCTGAAAAGCGTCTTACATCTGATCTCTGATAAATACCCAATACTCACCACACACAGAAATAAGAGACAATGATCTCTCAACAATGAAAATGAAACATAAGTCAGAATATGTCTATGTACATCATATATATATATTTGCAATGACCTGTGTATACGCAAACACGTGTGAGATATATAGTACAACTGCATGAAAAAAGAGACAGGTAACATTGGATACACACACACCAGAGCTGCTCCAGTATGATTAAGAGAAAGAGATCACTTTCCCTGATGTTACATCATTTCTAGGTCACTATTGAGATAATCGAATATATAATTCATGTTCGAATGCACCTCGTCCGTCCCGGGGCGTGCGTGGACCATGACACGAATGAAATTGTTTGTCAGTAGATGAAGTTTCGTGCGAGTTGTGAATGATGCACTCCACTCGTAACCCCAGACATCATGGCTTCTCGTTCATCATTCACGGCTGTTATTCACTCGAGGCATGAGACATTATAATGATAAACATTCGCTTCCTTCATTAAACAGTCGTTCAGCATAATGCAAATGTACCTTTATGAAGCAGTCAGCCCCGTTGGTCAGGCTCCCAGCGTGGAACCTGACGCTACATTGACTCGTGTGTGTGTGTGTGTGTGTGTGTGTGTGTGTGTGTGTGTGTGTGTGTGATAATTACTTGTGTGTTACGGGGAGAGTTTTAAATCCGTGTTGCCCCGTTTCTTAACCTTGTATGTATCTAACATGTCTTTACACACACACACACACACACACCTAAGCCAGGTGTGTGTGTGTGTGTGTGTGTGTGTGTGTGTGTGTGAGTTACGTGTTACCTTGCCAGGAGCCACCATTTGCAACTGTGACGGCGTGACGATCCGCGTGATGACATAGTAACATCTGTCATGAGCCTGCACTGTAATGGAGAGGCCATCAGTGTTAAATGTCTGTCACATTTAAAGGTTCATATGACTAACTGTGACTAAAAGCTGTGTGACAGCGTGACGTTCGGCGCGCTGGAGTTCTTAGTTACACTTGCCATTGTCACAAGCTCTTTTATATCCGTAGGCCGTTGGGGTTACAGTTTTCGTAACATATGACGAATTTTACAGAATGAAAACTTGTCCATTAACAACTGGGTGACATTCAGGTAGGACTCCAGATTGTGAGGGAGAGTCAGCCAGCGATAAACGTTGTGACGACTTGAGAGAACCCCAGCATGTTGTATGTATGTATACATCTTAATGTTAAGTGAGACGATACGGGCAACAGAATACCCTAATAAAGACCACCTCATTTACGCTGGCAGAGTCATCTTGCTGTGACGTTGTGTTCTTACGACCATCAGGTGACACAGCAAGGCATGAAGGAGTACTCCCACACCACACGTCCTCTCATCTTACAGAACCAGGTGGGAGTCCAGCAGCTTATTATCACCAGATCTAGTAAGCCCCCGAAGCTCCTCTTAACGCAGTAAACTCCTCTGAGATGACGATAAAACAACTGTCTTTAAATATACACTCAAGATCTCTGTCAGCCATATTTCTTGTCTCTCCAGTCATGCAGGGTCGAGGTCAAACCACAGCCGACTGTTTCCCTTTGTATCGTTCATTCTGCTGTTGTGACCTGAGGCCACATTACGGTAGATTGTCTCCACCTGACGTCGGTGTGTTGTGGTCAAGAACGGACTCTCTTGACCTCCGTCTTCTTTTTTGTAGCAGTCAATGGTCGAGATCGTCAAGTGTTGGTATCTTGTTCCCGACCATGCGTCATTAATCACAGCATCGTACCGTGAAAATACAAGTGTTGAGGAAGGTACAGTGCGAGAGGTAAAAGAAATGTGTAGTAGTTTGCGAAAGGAGAAACATCATTGGCTCTTTGTATCAAGTGAGCAACTTGAGTTCGCTGGTCTGCAGTACATTTTGGTTCTCCTGATATCACGTATTCAGTGGAAAGGAGAGTCGAAGTGATCTAAAATGATCAGTACCACTTCATTCTGCATTACACTCTGAGGTTTGGCGTACGGTTACAACTGTATGTTAGAAGTACGTGAAAAAAAATAGATATTAGGAAGTAGTTGGGAGGTACGAACAAAAATGAATGCAGGATTTATTGTCTTCCATTACGTAATTTCGACCACAACCCAACCAGTCAGGCTCGCATTATGTCAACGGGTCCAGGGGTAAAAATTCTCGCTCATCATCTCAGGCAGGGGTACCTGAGCCCTTGGTTGCTGGAACCATCCTTAAATTAGTTTCGTATATTCGGAGAATCTTGAAAAATCTCTAACTAACGGCTGATGGCTCTTGTATCAGTGTTGAAGATTCATGGTGTGTAAGGAGGTTCCAGCTTAGCATAATGGTGTTTGACTATTCTTCTAGATTTATGGGAATGTATCGTGTTCTTCCAGAATGACTTGTGGTGATCAGTTTTGTCATTCTATACGACAAGAATTGTAACTCCATGGATGAATAAATAGATAAAAAAGGACAGTTTTATTGAATTTAGGCTGAAAATCCACAATTATCCACTCATCTGTAGACACACACGCACACACATAGACATGTATATACACGTGTACGTGGGTGGGTTGGGCCATTCCTCGTCTGTTTCCTTGCGCTACCTCACTAACACGGGAGAAAACGATCAAGTATAATAGAATATAAATAACATATAATATATTTCTATTTTTCATTTTTTTTTTTCAAACTATTCGCCATTTCCCGCGTTAGCGAGGTAGCATTAAGAACAGAAGACTGGGCCTTTGAGGGAATATCCTGGCCCCCTCCTCTGTTCCTTCTTTTGAAAAATTAAAAAAAAACAAAAATAAGATGTCTAATGTAGCCCCTAAGGTGGTAGGGGAATGTCCAGTTCTTAATCATACAACCCCAAGACCCCTTTTATGAGGCTGCAATCCAATGCAGAATAGGGAAATTGTGACTCCTCTGAGGCAAGAAGTTCCTTAACAAGACCTTACTCTCTTTTAGTCCACTAAAGATGATAGAGCCTTGCTGAAGATGACTTTTCACTCTTGGTGTAGCCACTTGGGAGCAGAATCTGGTAACCCCTACAGCTCTACTCTTGCTATACGATAGGGCAGCTTCTGCAAAACCTTCACAAACACCAATTAATCTACAAGTTACTAAATATGCCTTAATATGATGCTCCATAAATATGTGCTCCTCAGTAAATATTACCACTACCCTCAGGTATATCAAATATTTGTGTAATTTTTAAATGCCTGACATGACCCATATTTCTAACCTATCCTCAAGAGTATGTACCTATATCTTACAATTTTTACATTTCACTATACTGCTGTTTAGCAGTCTTATGTGTTTGAAGCCTTACAAGCAAGACTACAATGTGATAATCTAATCTGGGAGTCTAATGAAGTACAAAATTATAAATTTCAAAATGAATTATTGTTCTCAAAAAATTAATTAGAAAACTGGATCACAGTGCATATCATTCTAAATGTGTATTAGAATTCTACCTCTGCATTCCCTGCATGTCGAAGAAGGTGACTAAAGAGGGCGGGAGCAGAGGGCCGGAAACCCTCCCCTTCTTGTATTTCAACTTCTAAAAGAGAAAACAGAAAGAAAGAGCTTGGCAGAGAGTGCTCATCCTCCTCAAAGGCTCAGACTGGTGTGTCTATACTTGTGTGGATGGAAGCATGAAGAAAGGGGAGATAGGTAGTATAAGGGAAGAAACCCAGATGTTCTGGCTCTGAGTGAAACAAAGCTCAAGGGTAAGGGGAGATGAGTGGTTAGGAAATTTCTTAATTAGTAAAGTCAAGGGTTGGTGAGAGGGCAAGAGCTAGGGAAGGAATAGCACTACTTCTAGTGTATTGGCACATGAAAAAACTATGAAAATTAAGGTCTTCATAAAACTACAGTAGTATAATTTCATTATGGCAAGATAAGAGCTTTTTCTGTAAATCAATGTTTTCAGACAACTGACCAATGATTGTGCTTTGCAACATGAAGAATTTGCTAACTAGGATAATACCTCTAAGTGCCTTAAAATATGCAGTCAACAATGTTCAGGTGCTTACTTGGCAATAAAAGATTTTGTTAAATTTTAGTGAATTCTGTCCGAGTAAAACACATTTGGGCCAAGAGCCCTTAAGACTTTTAATGAGGCTAGCTCTACAAATAACCATTCCAAATTTCAAGTTGATCCAGCTGACATTTTTCAAGGCAATGAAAACTAATGGATGACATGATCAAAGACAAAGAGCTGTGGTAACAACTCAGCTAGCTAGGAAATACTCTTAATAATAGTCTCAATATGGAAATGTGTGTAAATAATAGGTGCTGAATCTCAGCTAGTTTGAATATGTGATTACAAGAAGTTTTATGACTTTTACATTAAGAGATAGTTTGCTTATCTAGTGTAAACTTATGAGAGGTGCATGTATATAACTTGGTACAAACAAAGTTGATGCATTTCCAGTCTTAAAAGCCATTAAAGAAACTTAAAAGAGAAGTCTCTTTATATCTTAAATCATTGCAACATCTAACTTTTAAAGGTGTTGATGTACCAGAACATTCTACTATACCATTCTATTTCAATCATATAAATGCAATGAGAAATGCAGGAATTGCTGGCAGTGTGTGTTTGAGTGCTACCAAGCAAGTCTATAGACCAGGCAAGCTCTGTTTTATGATGGCAGAAGTTAAACGTGGAAATGGCTTTCATATTTGTGACAAAATTTTCTTTCTCCGAGAAATGTTTAAATTCAACATGTTCTAATATTTTAAGGTGAAGATAAAGGGTTTTAATGGGGACCAGACTTTCCTAAATTTTTACACTCAACTGGGTTCTATAGTTCACGCTACCTTGGTATACCAAATATACAATTATACAGAAATGATAGGAACATTGACATGATAAATACACAACATTGCATAGGGAAAAATCTTACCTCAGTCTTGCTAAGTGTAAGGGACTGAGCATTTGTAATGTTTTATTACCTAGCTTTACACATTAAATGGTTGTGAGGGGTTATTCTCATCATTAAGTGAAAATTCAGCCCATTTCCAAAAAAAATTTAAATTCTTTACAAATTTAACTTTTTGCAAATGTTTTGACTTGTAATTAACCTAAAACAACTTTACAAGCACAATGAAGGGGTAATGCAGTGAAGACATAGTGGTGATAGCACTCATCTGTGTTCATAAAAAGTGTTCCAATAACACCTACTGGTACTGATAAGGTGTGGAGGAAAAAAGAAAAAGATTAATCCATTCACTTACATTTACACATTTACTTAAACTCTCTCGCATCCCTTTTATTCACTTAATTCTAGTCTTTGTCTCCCTATATTTCCCACCTCATATGTACTATATGAAGAACTAAAGGCTTTTACTGACCTTTTACTACGGAAACTTTGCATTGGAGGATGTTCATCTTATAATCTTTTTTCAGTGCATTCACTGGGCTGTTCCTCGAAATCTGGCAAAGTCTGGTGATATGGCAGCAGCCGTTGGGTCATTTTGCTACATCCACTCTAACCTATAGGCTACCCGTATGTAATCTGGAACCCTGACAAGACCCTCAAGGTGAGTTTGCTATAAGTTTTACACAGGACCATAACTGGCTCCTCCTAAAATCAGGACAAGATGCTATGCTTTCATTCACCAATGTACTCTTAAAAGAAAAGCAAACTGACAAAGTTTTAGAATAGGTAACAAAACGAAAATGGAGCAATAAGGTGCACTGAGGCTTGTTACAAGTGATGCAACCTACACTACTGTATGCTGGGGAAATGTCTTTCATAGTAGCATATATATGAAAGTTAAGATAGATTTTTCTAAAATAAAAAAAGTCATCACATAGTTTGAAAATATCAAAATAAAAAAAAGGATTGTGAAAGAAAATTGATGATGAAGCAGAAGACAGAAAATGACAAGGATGAAGATTAGTGAAGAGAATTCATGAAAAGTATGAAGAAAGCACATGTACATGAAAAGAATAACTTAAAAAAGTGATGTGCATGAAGTGAGTGCAGGCTGAAGGTACAGTGGAAAAACAGAGTGTTGGGATAAATTAAATGATTGTACCAATGAAAAACTGTACAAGAAAGAAGCCCGAATGATGAAAGGAGGAAGAGTAACAAAAACTCTGGTGTAGAAAGAAAAGTTTCCGTGACATAACAGAAACAAAAGTAAAAGAAGTGTTCGTGTCTCATTTCTTCTCAAGTTTTTGGTACTTATTAGGTTAATGTTTATTGGGATCGACTCCTAGTCAACTCCTAGAGAAATGGAAGCATTCATTATTCCAAATGAAGCTTAACCTATGAACTATCTGTGTGATTTGGGGGCCACATTATTTACTTAGATGTTAATACATTTGGTTTCCTATGGAAGTGAATTTTGAGCTTCCTATCACCAAACAGATATATCATGCACTTGGACACCAAAGTGTCAAATGTTTTTCAATTATGATGATCTAAGCAAAATAATATCTGCTACTTCATAAATACATTCACTATAATATTCAGCAAAATTATTCATGCTAAGTACTACAATCAAGGCCTATCCAACACTAAGTAATGTTCTCCTCTTACAAAGATGCTCCTTCTTGATGTTTTCCCATTTCATTTCCTGTCTAGCATAGCTTTTAAAAACTTTCATTTGTTAAAATACTACATAAGTTTTCTAAAATACTTTCCTCACTGGAGCCCAAATCATTTGAATATAGTGTGTTATAATAACAACTCTCTTAATGGTGTTCTACTGTCTTTTAAGTTTCATCAATTATCATTTCATTCTCTCTTAATTCCATATTCCATGAAAAAAAAATTGCAGCAGTTTACAGTACACTAAACAGTTAATCCTTTCAAAAGAGAGGTACTTTTTCATAGTCTCCATTTCACATCCAAGTGTTCTCCTTTGATCAGTTCATTCCTCAAGCATTGCACCAGCTCCTTAGAACACTATCTGATGTTTTAGTTTGTTCTGCCATCCTATCCAAATATTCTACAGTTCTAACTGTATTATATACCTTCTGTCTCTTTAAAATATTACACTGTGAGTGAGAGATTACCCTCTATAAGGCTGTACCGTCAACAGTGGACAGAAAGGAGCACAGTCTCAATGAGGATGTTCTTGCTCCGAATAGTGCATCAATTCCCTGCTCCTGCATGGAATGCAACTTTAAAGCTGCAGGAGCCCCCAAAACGGGGTCTTAGGGTTGGATAATGATAATGAAAATTTAAAATGTTTACCATAACCACAAAAACCTGCACTAACCATATTCATAAATCACTTTCACATTGAAAAATATTTGAATAACCAAAGGTTTGGTACAGATGAATCCTCATTCTCAGAAGAAAAAACCAAGTCATGATGTATGAATGTAAAGTATCTGATATATGCCTTATTTGGAAGCAGCATCACTATGGAAATAAAGTTTGTATTAATTTCCTAGTTTCAGTCATTCATGGAAGCACTACAATGGAGTCATGCTCTCCAACTGATAGTTTTTCTCAGCCTCAATCACAGGTTACCCTACTTCCTACTGTAAGTACACAAAATACTTCTTACATTGCTCTTTAAAAATTAGTCTATTATTGTTCCTATTAACTTCATCTTCCCTGTGGCTTTTCCTTTCGTACTTCAACTTTTCTATTTGAGTAAACTAACTGAGACACTGTTCGTTCTTTTCATGCTGTCTCAAGTTAATCATATAAAAGGTGAGGGCTTTGCTGATATTATAGCCAAAACGTTTTACACTAGTCTTAAGTGTTGCAAGCACTCTTACTAGTCAGTTAACACTTGGACCATGGGAACAGTCCGCAGTTGAAATAATTACGATTCAATTTTGCAGCTGTCATCCTACTTTGCACACTGGAAAAGTGACAGAGCAGAGAGCATTTCACTGGTCTACTGCAAACTGCAGTATAAGTCAAGGACTCATTGCCATCTATTTCTGTTATTTCTAACTGGTATACTCCTGCACCTACTCCACTTAAGTATCAAATTACTGTATTGTATTTCCACAAATACTTAAATCAACATCAGGAGATCTATCAAATGTTTAGAATCCAGTTCGGTTTTCCCACACTAAAGACAAGTCAGAAATGTATGATATCAAGAATTAGGCAAAGATAAATATAGAAGATAATAATAATCTCTGCCTACACAGAAGGAATCAGCAGAACTATATTTGTCAACTAAAGAAGCATTCTACAAGACATGTACTGCTGTGTACAGCAATAACACAATCTGACTGTAAAAGATGCATGTTGAAAGCTCTACAAACAAATCAGGTCGCATAAATACTCCATCAAAGTAACCAACTACCCCTTAAAATGGATATACAAAGGAGCAGTAACACAAGTCAATCAATTACTAATAATCTGAACTTGCACGAAACAATAATTATAACCTATCACCTTGTCTGTCACATACACAGGGGTATGCACACCATAATAATGAAAGAAAATAATACCATTCATTCCCTGATGTATATATCACCACCAAGCCATCTGCAGGGGTACTGCTTCATTTACATTTGACAAAGAAGTGCAGAACTATTGCTGCATGTACTTCTTAAATGATACATCATTAGGGCAATTAAATTTCCACTTTTTGATTTCCATACAAATAATGGGTGAAATTGAATAAAACAATTACACTTATATAAGTACATTTACAATCAATAAAATTACTTTTACACTGAGTTAGGGCAAAACTTGAGACTGAAAAACTTTTATCACATTTTACGTTTACTGCTCAAGAGCTACATAACACCATAATAAAGCTTGAATCTTACTTAAATTACCACAATCATAAAAGAACGAGTGTTCAGTCAGAGCAAGTATGTTTGACAGAGGTGATCTTAATTCTAACACAAAGGACTGGCTCAGGAAAGGTGATTTACCCCTGTATCATTTGCCCCCCCATACCTGGACTGAGGCCAGGAAATGGTGCTAACAGTGGTCCAGTATAAACCTTAATAAGAAAGGTTAACCTTCATAATAATCTTACTGATTCCAGAAATCATACATGGAAAACCTACACAACTGATCTCATTTTCATTTTCTTCAAACACTCACATATAATAAACTACAATACTATAAAAGATGTGTAAAACAGTAATCTTTATACATTTTCATCAAAATCTAATGGTTATCTACCAGCATGCAGTTGAGTCCTGGGTAAGATGTGATGGTTTTTGGATGAAGGCAACTCACCTGAAAAGCTAGGGTCTTCGTATTCTGTATATACAAACCTACAATACCATCATCATCTTACAATACTTCAGGCTCTTATTCTACAAATACAGTCAACTCCCTTGTTACACTCGTAAACACAACCTCATAAGGTGCATTTAATGAGAAGTCATTGAGATGAATTGGCTCTCCATATATCTGTGGCATTATTTTCTACATCTTCCTCCTTGACATTTAACACCAGAGATACTAAACCAGTTCATCATATCCACTTATTCTTCTCAATTGCACAGGTGGAAACAATCAAGTTTGGCAAGTTAACAATGGACTGAAGGTCACTCCTGAACCTGACCCATATTTGCACTAAATATTACTCAAGGTACACCAGTTTAAAGTACTCCATCACTACACTTAATGCTTTCTACATTATTGCCAGGAGTCTATAACACAGGAAAAACTGTGATACAAACTTGTAATTAGCAGATGTATGCAAGTAACATTACTCCATAAATATAGTACAGCCAACAAAAACCCAATTTGGTGTTAAGCTGGTTACACTCACTGCTTTGTCAACAAACTTTTTTGACGAAACATTCTTTGGTACACTGTATTACACAAAGCTTGATGACAGGAAAATGGTCTTTATACATGAGTCCATAATACCACAAGGCCAGTACACAGACTGACTTGCATTCACCTGCAGCTATAGCACTAAACACCACCCACCCATAAGTACTGTTTACTTTTTCAGTTACTTTACAAAGTTTTTTCTATCCCAGAGTCAAACTTTTTCTTGTTTGTGATAACATGTAAATTTTTCTGAAACTAATAATACACAGGATGAAGGTGGAAGAAAAAACAAGACATAAAGGGGAAATGTAAATATTTTCTATACTTTAGTGTATAAAAGATTATAATCTGACCTACGAGTTTCAGAATGTAACAGCTTCTAAAGTGATTACCAAGACATGATGCAACACTTTATAATTTCTCTCTTTTGCTCCAGAATCCCCTTCTATGGGTTACCTGCAGAACTCGGGAAGCTGACCACATCCACTGGATGGGACTGCTGGACAAAAAATGTGGCGGTGTGTTGTCTTTGTGGGGTGAATGCAGGACACCTGGGAAGTAAGTGTTCAGTGTCTTCAGTAAGGAAGTTAAATCTTCCACAGTGCAAACAATGAACACTTACTTAACTATGTTGCATTCACCTGACTGAGACATACACACATCACTGCACTTCTTGAAATGTGATCCCTTCCTATGGACATGGCCAGCTTTCTGAGTGCTGTGGGAGACCCATAGAGGGGGATACTTGGGCAGGAAAGTAAGAAATAATACTTAATCTCTTAGTAATTAGGTAATGTGGAGATAAACTTCTCTATCCAACAGATTTCCTGACTTAAGGTATTCTTTAGCAAATCACAAGAATTCTAATGTGTTAGCATTTTCTCTACTCCAACAATCACAAGAATTCTAGTTTAATGTGTTAACAACATTATCTCTTCTCCAACCATCATAAAAAATTCTTATATTT
This sequence comes from Panulirus gracilis, assembly GCA_032361445.1. Classification (NCBI taxonomy): domain Eukaryota; kingdom Metazoa; phylum Arthropoda; class Malacostraca; order Decapoda; family Palinuridae; genus Panulirus; species Panulirus gracilis. The sequence goes on along the minus strand of JAUUEG010074049.1, from coordinate 379 downwards.
TTTCCATTTTGCAAATTCAGTCTTAAACAGGGAAGCCCAAACAAATGCCCTTTCACAGCTTTAGTTTTCCTTATGTTGGCATCCTCTCCAATAGTGTAGAGTAAAATATTTGCACAGTCAGTCTTAAAAAGGGGATCCTAAGTAAAATCCTAATGAAAGATATGATTTTTCTTTCCATGAATGCATGCTCTAAGACTGGCAACTCTGTATAAGCATGCATATACCAAGGCTGGCAACTATAAATTATAGAATTTATTTCATTCCGGCATTCAAATGTATGGCCTGACACTTGCTTTCATCTGTAGTCAATGTACTTTCAAATATTTTCTTTAAAATTCGAAAGTATGTTTCTATTAATTTTCTTATTCTCTTTCTCACA
>JAUUEG010073829.1:0-11048 GCA_032361445.1 Panulirus gracilis | reverse complement strand
TATCTCTAAATAATCTTTCCTTTACTGAATAGAACCTGTTCATCCACAGTCACATTCTTACATGTAATTTTGCTAAACTGGTGCCCACATCCATAAAACATGATTCTTCTAAAAGACACATGGCAATAAGGTACCACTTTTTTATCAAGAAGAGATGAATTTGTTTCTATGTAGTACAGCTTTTTCTACAGGTTAAAAAAAGGCAAATATCCATAGCAATAGCTGATCTTGAGTCAAGTGAACTTCTGTGCTGGAATAAGCAGAGATTTTTCCACAATTAGGATGATACTTGTTTCTTGGAAAACATCTCTAACCTATGAAACTTTGCCTTAAGATTATTCTCCCATCACTAATAAAATCAGAAAAATTTTAAGATATGTTTAAAACACATTTCTAACTGACAGCAGTCTTATTAAGAATGCCAACATTAGCCTGGCAATGTCTGTGGTATTGTGCTTATCTAATAGGCGTTGCTCTGCATCACCAGGTTTTCTTGTCTACTTATAGCACCAAGAACGGAAATTCACCAGCATGCATCCTTCAAATCCAAGCTTACAGTACAAATCTAATTCTGAAGTGTAATGTGGACACTTTTCAATGCAATCATGCTGAATAATCATTGTTTTATCAACGTTTTTAAAATTGAAATGTCTAAAATAATTCTCTTTTTCCTTTCTGGAAAATTAATATTTGCACAAACTGGTTGGATCTATTACATTCTTGAACCCTATTTCTACAATACATTTCTTTACTAAACAGGTTTGGGCTCAGCATATCATTAACTCAAATGACAATGGCATGAAGCCTCCTTTTTAACATTCAAAATGTCCATCTGATAACCTTCCAAAATTTCAAGTTCCTAAAGCTGACCCTTGGCATGCAGTAAGCTACCTTGGAGTATTTTGTTTTGAAAAGGCAACACTGAGCTATTTGTCTTAAGAAATGCTTCAAACCTATACCTTTTCTCCCAAGGGTGCCTATTTTGCAGCATAATATAAAACTTTATTCCTTACAGAACTCCTACAATCACACAAAGAAAACTGTCCCGCAAACACTGTCTTCAGATCATATACAAAGGTTTTCTTGACTTGCTTATAAAAAGATATGATTCTTCTCCGAGTCCTCTTGAAACCTCATATCAACTTAAAATTGTCTCTTAACTTGTACATGCATGTATTTAATCAGTTTTAAGGCTTTCTGAATTGTATCAACAAGGACTAGAGATTCATCCACTCAACAGCTATATTCTCACTGGTTCATCCTCCCCAGTGATAAAAAATCCAAAAATTCTTTTCCTTTCAGAGTATATCACACTTTACTAGAGAAAATTCCTCAAAAATGAGGTTCCTTTCCTCCATGCTAGTGTGAGAGGGTGCTGAGTGGACAGGGATGGCAGCAGGGGTGATCTTTGACTATATACGATAATTATGGTTTTTCCTGGCAAGTTTTTATTATGTGTACACTAATCACATCATACATGTCATAATTTTTTGAGTTGAGACTTCACACTATACATACACCGAAGATATTGTTATTCTAGAAGTAACTACAATATGGCAACAAACCCAAACAACCCATATGTGCTCTCTCTGACATGCTGGGGGTGAATGATAAGCATGACATGTTTTCCAGTTGCCAGTAGGCTCCTCCTGACATCTATCTGTTATAGACAGAATGAAAAATCCCTGCCACCAGCACAGGCCATTTACTGTCCACTCAGCACTTTTCCATACCAACATGGTCATTCTATTCAAGAAAGTATGATATAGACATATTCTGTAAGGAAAAGAAAAGGTTGGGATTTTAAAATTCACAGAGGGGAATGAATGAGTGAAAGAATAAAAAATTAACAGGAACTCCAAAAAAACTGCACTGGAACATAGTTGTACTGATGTCAGATTAAGAGTATGCCAACAGATAACCATCAAATTCAAGCATTAGCCAAAAATGTAGCCACTTCTTATCATATGCTCTGGTCACAGAGGTGCATGAAATAACAAGCGCTACAGTGATGTTGTAGCCTCATCGTCAATTCAGGACATAACAAAATAAAAACTACAAAGTTAGTGTCGAGTTCAGCACTCACCCCATGCCGACTGGTTGATGAGTCCTCCACACTACTGGCTCCAAGGGCATCCCCAGAGCTCACAGTTGACAGCAAGGGTGAGGCTAGGGTGGAAGAAAGTGATGATAAGCCTGAGGAAAGATCAGTAGTGAGGCTCCTCATCTTGGGATAGCGGCGAGACTCAGCCTTTCGTGTGTACTTGCGTCTGAGAGAGGTGCTGGGGGAAGCTTGTGGAGTACCTGCAGTGAAAAGGATAAAAATGATTTCAATGCAGATATTCTATCCAACTTCATCTAGCTTCACAAAAGACTTCCTCCAAGTGAATTTCCTATCTTGACAACGTAGCAACTTTTCTCATGTCACAAATAAGTGCACATAAGCATGCACCTTATCCCTGGGGATGGGGGAGAAAGAATACTTCCCACGTATTCCCTGCATGTCATAAAAGGCGACTAAAGGAGGAGGGGCTGGTTAAATCCTCCCCTCCCATTCAATATTTTCCAAAAGAAGGAATGGATAGGTGGGCCAAGTGAGGATATACCCTCAAAGGCTCACTCCTCTGTTCTTAATGCTACCTCACTAACGTGGGATAAGGCGAATATGTGTGAAAAAAAAGTACACACCTCTGGTGAAAATTAGTTTCATGCAACTGAGGTCTCCGATCCTACTCCCACAGTCTGGAAAAAGGATAGGGATAAGTAATTCCCTGGGTATCCCTTTCCTTCACCATCATATTATCCTACTAATAACATTATGTTCCAAGGCAAAATGACATATTATGTACCCTCTTTTACTGTACAATTATTACACATCTTTTCATCCCATATCCAAATATACTTTGGCCACAGTATAGATTTTCATGAATTATATCCATACATCTATACATAAGGAATCCATTTTACATATCCTTTCACTTTTGTCCCTCTTTTGTTTGTTAGTTGAAATGGCATGGGCAACTGAAGCCCTAATCAAGGTCATCCAATAACATCCAATTTCTAGTTATCATGTGCAATGCATCAAAACCACAGCTACCTATCCACATTCAGGCCAGATAGGCCTCTCTATGGTTTATCTAGGACTCTTCATATGGCCTGGTTGAGTCCACTGACAGAATGTCCATCCTAGTATACCACTTCATTCCAATTCACTGTATCACGTGCAAGCCTTTCACCAACCTGCATGTTCAGGCACCAAATACTCAAATTATTTTTCTCTCCATCCTTCCATCTCTAATTTGGTCTTTCTGTTCTCCTTGTTCTCTCCATTTCAGACAAATATATCCTCCATGTTAACCTTTCTTCATTCATTCTTTCCACATGACCAAATCTTTTCAGCACACTCTCTTTTGCTCTAAGTCCTACACTCCTTTCTTTATCACAAAATCCTCTTACCCTTTCATCTTTATCCAATCAAACCATCTCACACCAAAATTGTCCTTAAACATTTCATTTCCAAAACTACTTACATGTACATAAATACCTTCTCTCTGTCATGGGAGAATCAGTGGGGGAAGCAGACAGAGAAACAGTAATGGACACACAGATGAAAAAGTAATGGAAAGAGTGTCTTGAAGGTTTGTTGAATATGTCAGATGATAGGGTGATGAATGCAGAGAGTCTGGGAGAAAGGCAGGATGCAGAGCCACAGAATCTGGTGAATGTTTTAGTTAACTGAGAGTTGGTAGTGAAAGCTTCATGCAGATGAAGTGCGGGGAAAGTGGAAAGGATGAATGATACTGCATGCGAGTTTCTTAAAAAGAGTAATAAAAGTAATATGAGCCAAGTGAAGTGACTTTAGTTAAAAAGAACAGTGGTCCTTAACACTGTATTTTAATGAAACAGGCATACATGAATTCATTGCTTTCTTCTGAGTTCAAGAAACTTATTGATCTTATATGAAGTTGGAATGGATTTTGGGATAAAAAGAGTGAGTAATGAAGGAAACAGAAAAAGATGATGTACTGTGAAAGAAGTGGTTTACTTAGTAAAGAAAAATGGAATGCCAAGATGTTGTGAAGTGAACTATGCAAAGAATCATAATAAAAAAGAGTATATGAGTTCAAAAAGTACAAACAGATGTGAAAGAAAACCAAAGGTATGGTTGAAAAAGAGTTAGGAGATTGTGGATATGTGCTATGATCATTAAATATGAGGGGGGTTTTGTACAAAAAAAAACAATGCTGTACTATGGAAGACTATATATCCAGTATGGTAAGGAGATATATGGCAGATATCAAGCATGGCAATTACTACACTTTTGTCAGTCTAAGATTGATGAGGTTCGATGTAAGTGAGCTTAACAAAATAACCCACCTCCTGCTGATCTGGGTGTGCTGGGGTTGGAGAGCGAAGCACAGTCACTCAGAGGAGTAGAATTAGCATTTGGTGGATAAGGGGAGGAGGAAGGGGTAGTCAAGGCAGACTCCCCCCCACTATATGTGAGACCTGGGGAGGAGAGGGCTGATACTCCCACTGGTATTTTGACATTACTTCCACCCATGCTGATTGGAGTGCCTGAAAGTCATAGAATGAAAAAAATGAAACATAAAACTTAACATATTGAACAGAAAAACTATTAACTGCATTCACTATCCTCACTGTATAAAGTACAGTTACTTATGAAAGGTGACCCATGTAGGTATCTGAGACCAAATTCTATAGGGGGTCAAGCAGATACTTGCCCGAGCTTTAAGTTATAACAGAAAATGCCTGAATTTGGATATCAACACTGATCAGTCTACTTGAATATAATGCAACATGCAATAAACAAAATACTCATTCTGAATATGTAGAAATAATGGGAAGGAAACAAACACATGGGTTAAAAATACAATTATTAAACTTAATATGAGAGGCTAATAAACATAATAATTATTTATAATAATAATGAAAAACATTTCACCCCTTTCTCTTATCAAAGGTTGTCGGTATTTTGTCTATCTACTTTTCAACAGTCCTATTAATCTGAGTTCACTCATCCAAGAGGAGCCAAACCCCTCTGGCTGTCTTGGCTGGGGGTATAAATGGATTAGAAAAAACTACCACATCAATGAATTTTTATGATAGTGGAGAGATAACTTAAAAACAGAGCAAAAAAATATCACAGATCACACTTTGAAATTACTAACGAGTTTGTAAATGGCCTTTAATCCTTGAATGGCCACTTCAAGTATGATGTGAGCATGATGGGCAACTCTGTTGATTATGCTGCAGTGAGTGGTTTACTTTTATTCTTATGAACAGTATTTCAAGGGTGTATTCACTATTTGTTATCTATTTTGAGTGATAAGTTGTCGGTGAAGGGGACGTTGTAGTGCATAAATTTGTATAGATAGGTAGTAGCTGACAGGCAGCCACCAACTAGGGAGGTATCTTACCGGTATTACCCACCTGGGTATCAGGAGGGTTAGTGACATATGAATAGTAAGCCAGCACTTCAGTGATTGTCAAATAGCACTCCTCTGATCCAGGTAGTTGTCTTTTCTTTCTGCTTCACCCACACATGGACTGCTGGAATTCTGTCCACAAACATACAATCTCTCCTTGTCAAACATAACACTTGACAATGCTTAACTCACACAACTCATTCTTTGTAACTCTAGATCTTCCTATGGTGAGTGTGAAGCGCTAGCCCTGCCTTTTAGTGGAATGGAAGGAGCAATAGATACAAGTAGTAGGTAGGAACATTGGACATGAGCATTATGTATAAAACATTAGGTCAAAGTGGTAGGTTGAAACATTTGGTACACACAACTCTTGTACAAACTCTTTCAAACTTTTGTACACATTCAGTAACGACAATTTCATCTCAACATAATGTGTGCATGCATATGTGCGAAGGTGTGTCCTTATCGTTCAATAATTCTGTGACCCTTATAGTCATTCTTGGCATTTGAGGACAATGATATACTGTGCTGTCTAAAACAGATTGTATCTTTCCCTTACTAGGCCGAGAGATTTTTGCCGGTGAAGGGGGAGCAGAACCATCGATGGAGCTCCCGGTGGAGGTCTTCCTCTTCCTTGTTCCTTCCTTGCGTTGAGACTTGGGAGGTAGGGGGTTAGTGAAAGATGATGACAAGGAGGTGTGAGGAAAAACAGCAGAGGATGTAACATGGTGAGTCTGGGATGGGCATGTGGAGTAAGATGAAGTATTGCATCCTCCACTGTTTTCACTTAACAGATGACACAAAAAGTCACCAATCTAATCCTAAAAAACAGAAAAAATTAACCATAATGAGAAATGGAAAATACATTTGATGGTAAGTAGGCTCTAATCTCTTTCCAAATAATCATTTGATTTAAAAAATGAAAACTGAGTATTTTGATAAAATTTTTCATAACTTCAATTAGAGTTCATCTCACGGTATATGTAACTAAACCACTGATTATATCCAGGAATCACATGCAATATCATATTTCAGTTTGACCTAGCTAAATAGCAATGTATCAATTTCATTCACAGCATGAATGCTACCTCTCAAAGAGTTTCAAGGAGAAAAGGAAAAGCAGTACAGAAATGGAGGATTTACAGTGGTTGGGCAATTTGGTATTACCCAATACAAATTTGCAGTCTTTGACCCTGACACTCAATAGGCATGGTATCATCATCTTTAAGGGCAATCTAACATTATTTAATTTCTGTAAAAACTATAGATTCTTAAAAAAAAAATTTTGAAAGACGAGCAAATTTCCTCCAGGCAGCAACAAAAATGGCAAAAAACAAAGTAGGTTTATCAGACACCTGTGATATGCTTGGAGATTTTTTCATACCTGTTCATAATTTCCCCCATTAGCAAGGAAATGTTAGGAACAAGCAAGCAAAGGCCTCATCTCCTCACATCCACTCTTTGGTTGTCATGTTCGATGCAACAAAATCAGAGCCCACCAACCATAGGCAAGCCCTACAGACTATATCTGTGGTTTCCCCTAAGCACTTTATATGCCCTCTTTCAGCCCATGGACAGCATCCCCTCATGGTCATACAGCACATCACTCCAAGATTCTAAGCATGCTTCTCACCCTCCTGAATGCTTAAGCCAGAATATCTCAAAACCTCTTTCACTCCATCATTCAATCTCCTATTTCCTTCTCAATTTTTTCTTCTTCCTTACTCCTTCCAACTCTGACATAATGGCCTGCCAACAGACAAAGGCCCATGTTGGTGCAAGTAGACTTCTGATGATCTAACAATCAAACAAACTCTTACATGTAGATTCCCTTAGTCAGTCTCCCCATATGACCAAAACTCAGAAAGTAATGATACTGGCAAAGAAAACAAAAATACTGGTCAAACTGTCTGTGGGGAAGAGTACAACAGCTCTGAGGTGCCTTTACAAATTCAGTGAACCACACTATATGCTTCAGCTGACTATACCAGCATGGAACATGCACACATAAGGTTATTTTAACACATTTTCTATCCTACCTTACACCTTGCTAACTATAATTCTTACAATCACTCTTACACCTGTCTCCTTTGTAGAATGGAACAATTTAACAATTGCTGCCTTCTTCCTTTCATTAAGCAACCAAACACTTTTCATGCTTTCACACACTCTCTGAGTCTAATACACAGCAATTTCATCTCCATTCTTCACCATGTCACTCAGTACTCACTCTAAACCTCCAGCTTTCTTAAAGTGTTTCATTGTTTTACTTACTTCATACTCTATGCTGTCTTCCCATTTACTGATGTATTTCTCTCTTCAAGAATAACATGAACATACCAAAAATATATTAGATAAAATATGACAGCCCAACTAGGAAGACAGGACAATTATTCAATATTCAAGGTACTGTCAGTAGAAATTTGAAACATATGTGGAATTGCAGAAACATTCAAAAGTAAACTTGACATATGGTTGAAATCAGTCCCAGAAGACCCAAGAATTGATAATTTTGTAATGCAGGTGGGAGCAGTGAAGAAAATACTTGTACATCATGCAAGATGAGTGATAAATGCTTTGCACTAACCCTGCCATTTTGTTTAAGTCTTGCAGCAGGTATGACTGGATCAGAAACTGATGAGCTGGGTATGCAAAAAGGCATAATTCACAAATGGGTAAGAGTGAACTAAATGGAATTTGATAAAGATATATCTGGGGTTAGGGGAGAAAGAATACTTCCCACGTATTCCCTGCTTGTCGTAAAAGGCAGCTAAAAGTGGAGGGAGTGGGGGGCTTAAAATCCTCCCCTCCAGTTTTTACTTTTCCAAAAGAAGGAACAGAGAAGAGGGCCTAGTAAGGATTTTCCCTCTTAGGCTCAGTTCTCTGTTCTTAAAGCTACCTTGCAATGCGGAAAATGGCAAATATGTATGAAAAAAATATCTGAGCAAAGAAGTTATGGGTAAAGGAAGGATTCATTAATGGTAACATACAAAGACTCAACAAGGAAAATTAAATAAGGTGGGACAAATATAAAAGATCTGAGTAACATAAATGAAAAACTAGATTTCAAAGAGCATATTAAGAAGAAAGTGCTTTCAAATCAAGAGATGAATGGTATGATTCTGAAAACTTTTTCTACAAGAAATAGAAACCTGCAGATAGACATGTTTTAATGTACATAGAAAAAATAATTCAACGCAACTGTTGTACAGTCAACAACAAAACAATTAGAAATAAAAATTCAGAAATCCTTCATGTGTAAAATTGAGGGGATGGTACATATGGACTACCATGAAAGACTGAAAGAAACTAAAACTATATAACCTGCAAAGAAGAGAAAGATATATGATACTCTATACATGGCAACAAACTGAAAGTATAAAAGAAAATGTATTAAACCTGAAAGACTCTCAACAGGGAAGATACATATGCATCACTTTGGTTTCCATTTGATGAAGACTCATAACTGTTAATATTTGCATAGTGAAATCCTTTAAAGATGATGCATGAACTAAATATGAAAAAAAGACAAATAATCACCAAATCTCCTAACCTAAGAAAGAAGGGTAAGGGGGATGCAATGACTACTTTCTAATTTTCAAAGTACCAAGATGTTATAAATATAATACACACTTCTTTGAAATGAAGAATCACTGGCAACCTAACAGAATAAAAACTGATCTACATACTGGAAAATGTGTTGACAGATCATGAAATATCTTACTGCTAGAAATGGTAAAAAGCTTGAACAAATCAAATGCTCAGGATATAAATGCAGCTATGCCTTGAAGTTCTTGAGAACATAAGACCAAGATTGGTCATCATTGGCTTAACATTATCAGTACATAAACATGTGAGTATACATATTTATCTACATATAAAAGAAATTTACCACTATGCATCTATCAACCATAGACTGAGTGACACCCTCAAAGTGCCGTTTCTGACATGAAAGACGAAGGTGTGAGTCAGCTCCTCCAACAACCACCAATCCAGTCTCAACACGCAGATGCACGCGCAGGTCTTCAATATCGTCCACACTGAGGGAAAAGTAAACAAGTTTTTTCAGGAACTAAAGAATTAAAAAAAATTGTATAGATTTTGAATGACCAATCCTTTCCTCACCTAAAGAAAATACCTCATTAATCATGGTATGATGGCATACAGTCAATGCAAGGGACTGCCAATTACATAAAAAATAAAAAGACCATCATATTCTACTAAAATTTAACAGCAATTAGCATTCATGAAATACCTTTTTAAAAGTAAGGAGAAAAATAGAAACTAAATACGGTAAAAAATACAGCATTCAAAGGGAATGAAGAAATTTTTAAGGTTGAGGTTGAGATATCAAAAAAGGAAAAGATTATGTTTGAAAACAGAAATAAAAATCTTTATCTTAGGGAAACTTTTTTCTGAACCTAGATAGGGCAAACTGAGTGTATGTATTGCATTTCAAGTTTTGTCCAAATATTATTTGACCAATGAATTACATTTCAAACCAAAAACAATGGCACAGTGACTCCAGTAAAGCTTTGTAAAACCACCCTCGACATTTAGCAATTCATCAACAACATAAGCAACAAACCAAGATGGCATACAGAGTCATACCAAATTATATGAAAAAAAAAAGGTGTTGGTGAAAGCCCTGTACAAGATAAAGTGTGGTAAAGCATTAGAAGTGAAAGGAATTGAGATGAGTTTTTCCAGATATGCCTGAAGACCAGCAGAATGCAAGTATAATGCCCATGTAAAAAGGCAAGGGGATGAATGTTCACAGCACAGATGATATACATATCAGAAATGGAGGGAACAAGGAGAAGGGGGATACTAAGGTAAAGGAAGGATAGAGTGATGTAGGAGGGTGTCAGGTAAGCATGAGATTGAGCAAAATGAGGGGATTGTTTATATAGTGGGTAACTTGCTGACAATGGGCTGAACCTGGGCAAAAAAAAAAAAAAAGGGGTTCAAAGAAAATATGGACAGGTTTGTCAGGCTTGGCTGTGGAACTAGGGGCTTTGGTTTCAGTGCATTATACATGACAAGCGAAGACAGAATAAAAGCATATCAGGCCTTTCTTCATCTGTTCCTGGTGTTCCCTCATGTTGTGAGAAATGGCAAACAAAAGTGAGCTTGGAAACTCTCTCATGGGGATGGCCAAAGCAAAAGAGTCTCCATAACTTATAACTCCAGTGCTCCTGCTTAGCCTTTAGTGCCTCACCCTTAACAGGGCAACTCTAGCGCAGTGTTTTCACAGGCTCCTTCCTAATGTTCTTATCAACTACTACTACCTAATGTGTTGATCTCATGTTCCAACCTCTACTTCCACCAAATTCTCCCACCTAATGTTCCTACCAACTACTTCCAACTAAACTTTCTACCTAATGCTTCTGTCTACTGATCTTATCTACTACTTCTATCTATTGCTCCTACCACTTTGCCAAAAGGCAGGGCTATCGCACAATGTTCAACAATGGAATATCTAGAGTTACGAAGAATGAGTTGTGTGAGTTTAGTGCTGTTGTGTTAGGTGTGACAAGGAGAGATTGTAAGTTTGTGGACAGAATGCCAGCAGTCCATGTGTGGGTGATGCAGAAA
>JAUUEG010073719.1:0-11302 GCA_032361445.1 Panulirus gracilis | reverse complement strand
TATATAAGTACAAAATTGAATAACGGTATTTGCATAATCAGAGGCTCAATACTTATTCAAATATTGGAAGTAAATTATAAGATTTAAATAACAATGTACACTAACTACACAATGCATGTAAATGCAAACTTTTTGTATCACGTGTTATTAAAAATACTGTAATTATCTATGGTATGTGGACCAACACTGTATAAAAACAAACTTAATTAATAATTACAGCCATCCTGAGCACAGGAGAGAGAAGCAACCAGTATAAATGTAAAAAGGGAGCCACACATTTTTGTAGCATTTAGCATATGAGGGTTTTAAAGCAGGGTAAAGTAACCATATGGCCAAAAATGAAGGACCAATTTCAGCCATTTTCCATTATCCTTAATATGATTAAAAAAAGAGAAGAAAACAAATCAAAATAATATTGTTGGCCTCATGGACTAGGTGCCACAATCCTTAATACTATAAACTGCCGAAATAAAACAGAAGTTGTACATAACTGCATATTGAATCACTATCTGGAACTGTCACAGGACATACACAGTATTTTTCAGAAATACATCAATACACCATGATTTCCAAATACAGAATTTTTTACCTGAAATCTGTTCTTATGCAAACCTTATAAATTATCTTAATACTACTGAATGTGAAAAATATATAACTACATTTTGAAAGACTTTGCAAATAATGCAGCAATTGCTTGAGTCTTATTGCCATTCTGTCGTCTAAGTTCATCAATAGCATCTGTCCTAGTAAATCCTATTTGTATAATTTCCTGGACATCAGATTCCGAAAAATTATCTTGTGTAGTTATGCCATCAGTAGCTGGAACACTGGACACAGGTTCTGCTGTAGGAGGTGATGGTGCACTAAAACTTGTTGATTCTTGCAGCCGGGCTGTTGAGCAAATATAGGTAAAGTTTTACATCAATACTGCCTAATTCATATACATATCTGGCCTGATTCTTTTCTGGAGATAGAGGAGAAAGTCTATAATTCCCCTACCTCTTACATGTCATAAATAGCAATTATCAAGAACAAGAGGCTCAATGCATAGGAAGGAGCAACATTCCACATCATAGGACAAGTGATGTCATCATAGTTGTTCAACATCAAAGATAAGTGATGTCATCATGGTTGTTCAACACAGTTGTTTTACTACATATATATGACAGCAAGTGAGTGGATGTATGCAAAAGAGGCCAAAGTTTGTTTGTTTCTGATGTGACCTCATTAAGACTGAAATGATTATACCTTTTTTATGCTTGATCACCATTTTCCACATTAGCAAGGTAGCACCAGGAACAGACAAAGAAAGGGCACATCCACTTACTTCCATTCTCTAGCTGTCATGTCTAATGCACAAAAACCAGAGCTCCCTTTCCAAAATCAGGCCTCACAGAACTTTCCATGGTTTACCCCAAACAAGGGAAACCACCAAAATGTCTGTGGGACCCAGTTGTGGACAGGGCGACTGTGATTTTGGTGTACTGCACATGAAAGCTAGAGAATGGATGGCAGCAAATGCAGCTTTTCTTTATATTTGCTCACATCCAATTTCATATGAAGCAATAAATACAAAAGGATAAGCCAGAAAAAAATATCCTTACTATTTCCAGAAGATGAGGCTCTTCCAGTATTCTCCTTTGCACTGGCTGCTAGTGCTTCAGCAAGAGCACGATCTTCAGACTCCTTGGCTGCCCTTTCAGACTGTCGACGAGCCTCTTCTTCAGTTAATGGAGTCAGACGAGCACACTCAGGTAATTCACTTTCGCCCAAAAAGTCGGTGCTTGTCCCAGTAGTTCCAATGTGTAGTTTATTGTTCTTCAAGTCAATGCACATCTATGAGATACAAGGAGTACATTGTGTTATACTACTAAATCAATGGACTGCCATCTTTCCTCTCACAGAAAAAAAACATCATACACACACAAAAAAAAGCACAGAAACATAACATGATGCTGACAAATAATAAATATATTCAAGGTAACTAGCAGATGTCAGACATCAAGTATGAACTGGAGGGTAAAGGTCAAATAAAGTAAGAGTGTTACATATGCAAATATAAAACTAAGCTGAAGACCCATGACATTTGCTTGGGTCTCTACTTATTCATTCATATACTTTTTCTGGGAGATCCAAATTCACTGTGCACTAGTTTGCAAAATGCTCCTTCAGAATTCCTTCTGTCAAGGTAAAATCTGGTGTGCCATATTCTAAAGTTAGATTTCTCATGTCGGGGTTTGATAATTATGATTCTGATTTTTATTCCATTTGTAGACTTAAAGCTACTGATGAATATATTTCAATGGTTATCCAGCAGACTTACAAACTTGGTGTCTAAAATGGTATTTTGGTATGCCTACAGTTGGTAACTAGCGTAACAGAAAAATCTCATGCATGATATCCCCTCTCTACCCATACCAAATCTTGTATATAAAAAAAAAAACATGCGAATACCTTATTCACACAAAGCCCTACCTAGCTGACCTAAGATGTGAATGAGGAACGAGCAGTCCACTAAACTGAAGCTACCAGAACATGTTTATGTATCTTTTCATTCATAAACAATGAACTTCTGAACCCTTCCATTGTGATGTTGATTATATGGGGTTTCATGGTAGTATGGAAAATATGGTTATGTCCAACGTGTTTAAGTTATCACATGGTTAAATTGTTATGTTCTGATACAAAACAGAGGGACACAAATGATTCTTAGAGAAATAAGGAGAAACTGTATCTTAGCATGTATATTCAACTAGGTTACTGCTTCTCCATTCTGAAAAGCTGCAAAGGTTCAAAGCAAGAGAGGAACTAAGTACAGTACAAGAAAGAGAACAAATATGGGAGAAAGTGGGAGGATTTTAATTTTTGAAGCATGTAAAGCATAATCATCAGCATAGGAATAAATAAGGTTACAGTAAAAGACATCATTTATTGGGAGAAGACATAGAATAGGTGACAGAACTCTGTGGAACAAGTGATAAGAAAAGAGGAACAGTTTCTCCATTAATGAGAACTGCAATGGAAATCTGAAAGAGAACAAAAAGGGAAGAGAAAGAAGTAGAACCAAAGAAAGGGACTTTAAAAATCAAGGACCTATGTCACATCCTGTCAAATTCTCTGGAGATGTTTTGGGCTACGTGAAATTTCATTAAATCCTATAGAACGAAGGGCCAGAGATGAGTCACATCAATAGAGCTAGCACTGCAAAATCCACACTAGTGATCAGTGAGAAGGGAATGGGATTCTACATATGTGTTTGAGAAGGTGGGAGGTTAGGAGTGTTTCAAAGAGCAATGGGGTGATATTTGGAGGGATTAGAGCAGTCTCAATTCTTGGGGATGGGCTGCACCAAGGTACGCTTCCAAGGGCAAGGAAAAGTTTGAATTTTTAGAAAAAGGCAAAAAAGGCGAGCAAGGATCAGAACCAGCTCTGAGGTAAACTCCTTTACGATTAAAGGAGGTATCCCATCTGTGTCATACAGCTTGTCTACCTGGAGCACGGAGAGTACCTCAAAGGAGAATATAGGAGAGGGAAAAAGTTCAGAAGGAGATTGGGCAGAGAATTAGAATCAAAATCAACCAGAGTCAAATCGGAGGAAATTATGGTACCAAAAAAGGCAGCTTTATCAATAAGAGAGTGAGATAGTTTGAAAAATGAGGAAAGGCTGAATTACAAGGGTTATTGGAGACATTTACTGACCAAAAAGATTTGTCAGTACGCAAAGTCAAATCAGCAAACTTTCTTTTTATGATGGTGTGCTAGACTTTATGAAGAACAGCTTGCAGTGATTCTGAGCATAACTGAAAGAGGAGCAGGTTTCAGGGAAAGGAGAGAGTATCATGGCCTGGTATGCTTTGCAACCAAACCATGACTGGTGAGAAAGGTTTAGTAGAAACTGGACTGTAGAACTCCATCCTAGCCAAAGTAACCATTACTGTCTTCAGCACAACATGAGGCATCCCAGCCAGAAGAACAAAATCAGTCTGTGTGGAGCTTGGTGATAGCACACTCTGGCTTTGTGCATTATACCTGAAAGGCAGTGTTGATGTGTGCATACGAGGCTGCTGTTCATTTGTTCCTGATGTTCCCCACTCAGACAAGAGAAGCAACTGTGGGAAAAAACATACTTTGTATTCATGTACCCCTTGCTCTTACAATCATTTCCAAATTAAAGGAATTATCCCACTGACTATTTTGCAGGAACCCAACAGTAACTAAGACATCTAAACTTAGCAAAACTCATCATCAACCATTGCCTCTTTAGTAGAACCCACTGTCAACCAGAGCAATTTTAGACGAGCCAACCATTAACATCTATCAACCAGAACCCTTTTGCAAAAAGCCAACCATCAACCACAGCCTCTTTAGTAGGGTATACTCTCAACCACGACTCTTCTAAACAAGCCAACCATCAACCACAATCTTTTCTAGGAGGGCCTACTATAAAGCACTGCTTCTTCACTACGCTGCAGTGTTTCCTGGATATCTTAGAAAATTTAGCTTCTTCAAAAAACTGTTACCACTGGAATCCTTTACTGAAAAGTGTTTTCATTCCCTAAAATAAAAAAAGAACTAGATATACTGGAGTCTTTCTACCATGCTTATTAGGCAACATCACCCCTAAATCAAAGCGTCAAACTGAAGTCATAATGTAAAATAAATATACGCCTCCACAATAAAATCTGTTTGCAACAAAAATAATTGGAGTTAACTAAAAGTAGAACACCAACTTCATACAACGTACTTGATGTCTCTTTAACATGTCTAATCCCAGTAACATATCCATTGGCTGTTCTTCCAGTATACTGAAAGAGGAAGCTAGGAAGTTACTCTCAATTTGAATCTGCCCCATATGAACACGACCAATAATCTTCTGTGTGCCAACACCCTTAGCGATGCCTGCCCATCGGGTGTCTACCAGCCGCATTATGTTGCACCTCTCAGCACATGACTGTGACATGATGGTGGTCTGTGCACCTGAAATGAATAATCAACAACTGTATGACAAAAAATGAAATATGGAAAACTAAGAAAATACCAAAGGCTTAGGTCAGCCTGCACTGCTCATCTTACCCATTAGGGTAGGCAGCCATATTAGGTTTCAGATCAGCATAAAATGAATAAACATCATTAAGGACCATCCATGGAGCATTTCTGGAAGCTTTTGGTTAAAACAACACATTGATTTCTGAGGAGACTGTTATGTACAAGATTACTGACACCAGGTGAGCTAACAAAGGGGAAATGATGACCAATTTTAACAATTTCATCAGTACTGCAATTTCATACATTACAAAACAGAAAGACCACTGGATTCTATATTAATGTCATCTATCTCTGATGACTATTCCCTCCAGAAACTCCCATCAAGGGAGTAGCTATGGCAAAAGAGCTTCCACTTACCCCTGTCTTACATGCCTCCCTCATGTATATCATCCTATGTATACTTCACCCATTTCTCTCCCTCTAGTACTCTTCCACTCTATTTCCCCATGTCACAAGTGGTCTTTCTTTAATCATACTATCAAACACTCTCCCTGTAAACTCCCCATTTTCCATTCTCTATACACGCCCAAAACACCTCAAAGTATTATATTTCACCAGCTTTACCATTCCCCAAATAATTCCCTTTGTATTCCCTGTCTTATCAAATCTCTCATACACCCCTCATTACGCTCTTCATTCCATCTAGTCATCCCACATGCTCCACTCAAATAACTTATATTCACAACTTAGACTCAACATGGTCATTTATAACAATCATATGGCCATATCAAATTGACTTATTTTTGTTCTCTCTTCCCTAAATCCTATCTCATTTCTTGTTCATTTCTAGTCCATAATGGGCATACTGTATTATGTGTACAAGGTGTAGGAAAATTAGAAAATGGTATATATGAGACAACAAATAAGCTAGAATTGAATAGGAAATCAATGTAATAAAAATAAAGTTAAGAAAAATCAAACATCCATTGTTTTTGTTATTAGATTTGCCAGGTTTATGTATGGCATGGGCCCCTCTTTTGACAGCCCTCTCTTTATCACACACATCCTCAAGTAGAATGTGCAAGAATGAATAAGGACCTCTAAATCTGTTTACTTTTCTTGTACATTTAATAATTATGCACAGTACACTGATCTGTAAATTAAATATGTATCTCACATTCCTTTACCAACATTATCCTTAAACTGTCCAACCTATGCATGATTCACACTCACTTCTCAGAGAGAATCATTTGGTGTTTGTTTTAGGTGCTTATATTCTTTTGGTCCAAAACACCCGAGAGATGATTCATCTCTATTTTTGGTGATGAAGGACTACGATTCCAAATGAATGTCTTGGGGCATGAGGCATACACAAAGAGAAGGGAGAGACAGTACTGGAAATGGAAGGATAGTGTAAATAAGATTTTAATTGCTTGGGGCCTGAAGATGCAAGAGGGAGAAAGGAAAACACAAGCACTAGACAAAATGACCTGGAGCAATGATGTATAGAGGGGGGGGGTTACCTCTTGTCAGTGGACTGAACCAGGGTATACAAAGCGGCAAGGAGAAACCACAGAAAGTCTGTGGGGCCTAGTTGTGGATGGGAGGCTATGGTTTAGTGCATTTACATATGACAGCTACAGAATGGATGTGAGCGAATCAGGCTTTTCTTCATCTGTTCCTGGCACTACCTCGGTAACATAGGAAATGGCTTACAAGTATGAAAGAAACAGAGAAATAACAGAAATCTGATACTCTTTCAAAAATGTTGCTATGGCAAATCTTTGGCATCATTCTAAGAAACTTCACCCTAATTCCTAAATGTCATTATTGAAAAAGGTTTCTCTACAAGACATTATATGAAGGCCTCCTGTATTTCCTCTTTTCTTATACCTACTACCAAATCTCACACTCATCTCTACCAAGAAATGATGAGACACTCTATCTGCTCACCCTTGAACCTTAGAAAAACATTTCCTGATTATACAATCATCATGAACCAAACCACAATAGAACATCATTCTTTCTACTCTCCTCTGTTACAAAAATAGGTCACAACAACTACTCTTATATGTATTTCCATGCAAAACTTATATGGTATATTTAACAAAACTAAAATAAAAATAAACTATATATGCTCATATGCAGAAACAGATCTTTATAATACAAAAGGATACAAAATGCCAACAGGTATTTGATTTTGGAGAACACTTGCAATGCCAAATCTGAATATGAAGGATTACCCGATGTGCACTTAAGATATGATGGTACCCATAGCAGAGATACACTAGCCTTCTACAAGAAGCTTCTTTATGTTATCAAAAGTTGTTTTACCAAACAAACCTGAGTCAATGAAAGCCTTGACATCATGACCATTGACTTTACAGTTTATGTAGAGCATGTGCACAGTGCCAAAACTTTCAGGATTATATTCCATCGCTGCCTCCATGTTGGCATTGATATTCTGTAAAAAGAGAAAGAAATCTTTGAAGAATCCTAATAAGCACTACATTATATTGTCATCTAGACAATATGTGTTAAGCATCATAATGCAAAAATATAGAAAACCCTTCTCTTCAATGCTTATTCGCCATACCCAGAGTTAGTAAGGTGGTGCCAGGAACAGACAAAGAAAAGGCCTCATTCACTCATAACCATTCCCTAGCTGTCATGTGCAATATACCAAAATGGCAACCTCTGTCTACAACCAGGATCCACAGACCTTTCCTGGCTGCTTCATATGCCCAGCATGTCATCCCATCAACCACATCGCTCCAATTCACCCTATCCCATGTATGCCTTTCATCTGCCTTCACATTCAGGTCCTGAGCACTCATAATTCATTCTACTCCATCCTTCTATCTTCGGTTTGGTCTCCCCCTTCTCCTTTTCTCCTCCAGTTTTAATGCAAGTATCCTCTCTGTCAACCTCTCCTCACTCATTCTCTCCATATGTCTAAATCATTTCAAGCACACTCTCTTCAGCTCTCTCAACCACAGTGTTCTTATTACCACAGCTTTCTCTAACTCTTTTACTTCACATTCAATCAAACCACCTCACACAACATGTTTCCTCAAAAATTTCATTTCCAACACATCCATCCTTCTCATCATCCACCTCCCCTGCCATTACCATTTCAAATTCCCTCTTCATTCTTCATCATGGGACTGGCTGTTAACTTTCTGCTATTTAGATTATCATTGTCTCTAACTATAAATGCAATCCCAACAGTGCAGCATGGATGTAAGGGCCCTTGATGATAAAGTGAAGATGAGGGCAGATGTGTTGAAAAAGAAATCTCTGAGGAAAATATGTGACCAAAGGGGTTGAACCACAAAAGATTTTATAGAGTATGAGAGAAATATGAATGCAAGAGGAGTATGCAAGAGAGATTTGAAAGGAAGTGCTGAAATGGTTTGGGCATACAGAAAATAGAGAAGAGGCTGCCTAAGAGGATGTACATGTCAGAAGTGGAGGGAACAAGGGGGAAACCAAGGAGGTGGAAAGATGAAATGAAAGATACTTTGAGTGCTCCAACCCTGAACATGCAGGAGGGTGTGAGGCATGCATTTGTCAGAGAACAGGGATAATGAGCAATCAATAGGCCAGACCAGGGTATATGAATCAGTCACCACAGAAAATGTTTTTGGATATGGCTGTGGATGGGGGTCTTTGGTTTCAGTGCATTATACATGATAGCTAAACAATGGATGTGTGAAAATGAGTATATTCTTTGTCTGTTTCTCATCCAACATCACCACACAGACAACAAAAAACAAGTTTGAACAAAAATTTTGTTTCCATCAATCGTCCACAGATATCACTAGTTGCCTAACACCTCAGCTGGAAAAAAATCACGCATCTCAATCACACGCACATCATCAAAGAGAGTGCGCACACATCACCTTGGTGTGATACTATATCTACACACCCACTAATGTAGTCATCTTAGAATAAGACATAAATCCTGTTCTATTACAGTTCATATTTCTGGTAAAAATACAATTACTTTTTCATTTTCTTTATGAAAATGAAATTCTGCCAGCATAAATCATGTCGAAATATATAAATAATACACAAAATGTATAAAAATATGTAGAGCATATACACCTACAAAAAAACATAAGTGTAATTAATTATGAGTTTTGAGAATGAAATCAAGCCCAGAACTAACCCATAACCATCATATACTTTCATAGATAAAGAGCAGTCATGCTGCCAACTCAGGCCCATCCCTTGTGTACACCATAATTTCACATAATAATCATTATGTTCTCACCTCCTGCTGAATCTCATTAGCAATGAGTCGCTGTGCCTCCATGTCAAAAGGGTCAGCTGTCAGGAGCCTAATTCTTTGTTGTTCCCGTTCTCGTCGAATCTCTTGTTGTTCACGAAGTACAGTTGCAAACTTTTCTGAGAAAAAAATCATCCAACGATGAAGACAATTCCATAAGAAACTAAAAATTAAAAAGCAAATTGTGATGAAGATGAGGATATGAGCAAAAAAGTAAAGGACTGTTATTTCATTCAGCAAAAGTAGCTCCAAGATGGTTCTAGCCCTGCATCCTTACTAGACAGAGTCAAAAGCATCAGACTTACCAACTCTACCAGGCTAATTTCAAAACTTCACCTGCTTGCCCTATGGCACACTGTTAGTTCACTTTTCCTCTTCTATAGGTATTACTTTGGTTTTTGCTCATGAAAGCCAGTTACTTGCGTGCCACCACTACTAGCTAGACATTGCAATAATCACCAAGCTTTGAAATCACATGATTACTGTGTGGCAGTAGGCAACTCAATGGTGGGCCATTTTGATAACTTTCTTTCCTTTCACCATGACGCTTTGGAACCCTCTACTCTCTCATGTCTTTCCCAATGAATATGACCTGGCACATTTTAAGGACAGGTTTTTCACTTTCCTCAAAATTTATAAATACTTTCCCTCATCCCTTGTTTTTTCCTCTCATTAACCTTGCTATATTTCAATTAAGGTCCAGCCTTGGTGTGGACTTATGTCTGTGACTGGAGCCTCTAACTTATGTTATCCTCAGGCATTTCATTTTGAACATGCCCACCTTTCTTTCTTTTGTGTTCAAGGCCCCAAACTCACATCCATACAACACTGTCAAGATTATACCCTCAAACATACACAGCTTTGCCAGACCTCTCATTCCACACACTCACTTAAGCCCCCAGGTACCTAAAGCACTCACTGCACCTCCTCTAGGTTCACCTAGTTCAAACTTATGCCATTTCATCTCCCTGATACTCCTGATTTCCTTACTTTTGTTCACATTTACTCTTAACTTTAGCCTTTCACAAACTCCAGAACTCTTACTAATTTCTGAGTTTTCTTTCTTGAGTATGTCCTGGAGCAATGGCATCTACAAACAGCAACTAATTCACCTTCTATGTTCCCCTATACAGCATACTATAGACCCATCCCTAGGTCTAAGGCCCTTACATTTACTTCCATTTTCACCCCATACATAATTAGATTACACAACCACAATGAAATCACAAATCACTGATGCACTGCCATCTTAACTGGGAACAACTCACCTTCTTCAATCTAACTCACACAAATGCCTTGCTCTCACAGCAAAAGCTTACACTCCATTTAAGTAATTTTCCATATACCCCATATATTCATAGCACTTTCCATTAGTACTCACTGTTAACCTTATCATACCCATCTCTGGATCCATAAATCCATCAAACAATTCAATCTCTAAGTAGTTCTTACACATATTCGTCAGAGCAAACACCTGGTACATAATTTCAACTCCTGAACCCACACTGCTCCTTGCCTAATCAGATGTTCCATACAAAACACCACATTCCTATTCACAAGTGTCCCGCTCATGTTAACATGTATACTCAACAGACTCGTACTGTAGTTCTGTAATTGGAGCATGTACTCAAAAGACTTTACTGTACCTTTGTAACTGTAGCATTCACTTCTGTCCTGCTTGCATTCATATAAAGGCAACATACATGCATCTTTTCAGGCCTGAAGTACTTCACCTTGGGCCATACAAATGTTGAATAGCCTGACTAAACAATCAACATTATCATCCCCTTGAGAAACTCATCTGCTTCCACTCTTGCTGCTTTACCACACTCATCTGATGCAAGGCCTTCATTACCTCCTCTCTTTTCACCATACCATTTACCAGGCTCTCTTAATCCACATACCATCTTGTCCTAAATATACCACATCTAGCATCCTATTGCCTTACATAACCAACATCCCTTTAAACTGTGTCATTTATCTCAGTCCACTATACTCTTGATGAGACCTTTTGCCCATGAA
>JAUUEG010073608.1:0-11304 GCA_032361445.1 Panulirus gracilis | reverse complement strand
TGCATTATACATGACAGCTAGAGACTGAGTGTGAACAAATGTGGCCTTTGTTGTCTTTTCCTAGCGCTACCTCGCGCGCATGCGGGGGAGGGGGTTGTCATTTCATGTTTGGCGGGGTGGCGACGGGAATGAATAAAGGCAGCAAGTATGACTTATGTACATGTGTATATATGTATATGTCTGTGTATGTATATATATGTATATGTTGATATGTATAGGTATGTATATGTGCATGTGTGGATGTGTATGTATATACATATGTATGTTGGTGGCTTGGGCCATTTTTTCGTCCATTTCCTTGGGATAGGGTACGAAAGAATACTTCCCATGTATTCCCTGCGTGTCGTAAAAGGTGACTAAAAGGGGAGGGAATGGGGAGCTGGAAATTCTCCCCTGCACAGCTCCATAGACCCCTTGGGGACAATAATGACCACTTTGGGAACCACTAATGTAAACTGATATACTAGGGAACAAGAAAGTTAGATGAGGATACAAAGTCATCAAGTTAATGGTTACAAATCATGAGATAGTGGAATGAAGTTGCTTGAGCATATCCAGAGAAAGGGTATAGAGAACATATTCAAGGGAGATGATAAGTGGATACAGGGAAAGACTAAAGGTTAAGTGGAAAGGAAGTGATTACAGAGACAGAGTGTGTACAGTGATGTGGATCCCTCAATGGAAAAATATACAGAAATTTCCAGATATTGCAAAATGGATGATTTAATTTTTTTTTGTTCGTGTCAAACCCACAACTCTCTTGTCAGAACTACTTGTAATCTAATTTGTATTACTTTTCAAGTAAATGCAAAAATTCAGTGATCAAACTATGTTTGGAATTTTCATGTTTGAAGGAGTAGCAATGAAATTATGTAATTATTAGGTGAAAAAGAAAGGAGGGGATGAAGGAGTATTACAGCAAAAGAGATGTACTGAAGAGGTTTGTTGACTTAAGAAAGGGAAAGATGCAAATATCATTTTGATAGCAATGCATAATTTTGTATGGAGTTTGGAACAGAATCAATGAAGGGAAAAAAGCTTGCTGCATCACAACCAAAAGGAACAGAAAACTGATCTGTGGATATCCTAAACAAGAACTATTGTAAATAACCATCACCTAAGTAGCATTACTTGTCTTGTAAAACTGGTTACACAAATAAGAACAAAAAGAATCACATTATAATATTTATTCCAAACTTAATCAAACAAACTTAGTAAATCAAGAGATGCAGTTAAGTGTTTCATGTATGAGAGAGGAATGGCTCAATATTAACAAGAAATGATGAATGATTTGCAGCTTGTAATATGTTCTGCAACAATCAAAACACTTTTATTACCTAACTAATCCATTTCACCAGAATCTTGAAACAAAAAAAGCTTCAGCAGTATCAGTAAAAATTTACTAAATTATAATTTCTTATAATTTCTTGATGAATTAAAATACACAATAAAATATTTATCCACATTGCACACTGACAAATAAAAAACATCTATTTGTCTATATTTCTCTATTATGTTTGAGCCATTTCCTGTCTTTACAAATGAGTGGGTCTATGGAACCTGAAATATATGTATGCATTTAGCCCTGACCCTAAATTTTTCAAAAAAGCTCAAAAACACTTTAATTCAGGAATTTCCAATGGCAGATATATCATCATAATGTTGATTAATCAACAGTATTTTCATTATGTAATTTCACTGACTGCATATACAATTTAGAAAAAACTCACATGACTTCTATGAATGTGAAAACATCATTATATGATAATTATTACTACACCACTGGCATTCTCAGTATCACAGATATGATGCATCAAACAAAAATCTTTAAAGATGTTTTGGCATATGCTTTACCTTCTCCTCATATCTACTAGCTCTTAGTGGATTATCAATGCAGATAATGTACTGGATTTTAGTATCACCATTCTACACAATGCAATGAGCTTTGAAAAGAAAATCAAAGATTAATAGTACATAATTTCTATAGATATCATAAAATCACTACATTTTAAACTTGCCAACCTGGTAACAGTACAACCATAATTGAAAAAAAGGAAACAAATAAATGCAACAAATATATGGCTACAAAATAACCCTCTGATCACTTACAGTCACAACCATTTGTGCACATAAATAATTAAAATATAACTTTGTGTCATACAGTTGAGGTGTACAGTAGCTACCTGTGCACATAAAAGAATAAGCCACAACCATGTGGGAACATCTGTGCTCAAAATGCAGACTGTATTCATATCAAGCCATGTGTGTGCATACAGTGCTATGCAACAATACAGATCAATTGGGGAAACCTGTTAGTATCATTAAACTTTGACCTTTCAAAAATATAAAAAATTCTTTTGATATTTGCAGTGATTGTACAATCATTACCAACATACTCAGATGCATATCTCAAGGGCA
Organism: Panulirus gracilis; assembly: GCA_032361445.1. Lineage (NCBI taxonomy): Eukaryota > Metazoa > Arthropoda > Malacostraca > Decapoda > Palinuridae > Panulirus > Panulirus gracilis. Next base: position 8,886 of record JAUUEG010073608.1, on the reverse strand, counting down.
AAATAGAAAATTACAAAGAATAATTTAATGCATTTCATAAAAAAGTACAAAAGTATGGGAGAGCATGAAAAGAATTTTTCATGAGTGATCTGAAAAATATTAACAAGTGCTTCAACTGGTCATACATAATAAGTCTCATACTACCCAAAGTGTCAGTATCCATACAATAAAAAAGTGGTTTCTCACACAAGTTTTCATTAATGCATCACACAAATTTTACACTAAGGAAGAATTACCATACTTACACGTGGATACATTAAATAAACATACACACACAGGCACTGGCACACATGCAAACACATCCATTTACACACATATATGCACACACAAACATGTAAACACCACACAAAAATGCAATCACACACAAGTATACACAGACAGACAAACATTGGCACATATGTACACACATATTACCATATGCATTGGCATACATGTGCACTCAAAAGCACATACACACTCAACCAGTAACAGATGCATCTGCAAGAATCAGAATCATCTATGCCTGGAGAAAAAATGACAAGGGAGCAATTCAACAAATGCACCTACAGTTCTGGTAAGGGGAAAGATCAATACTTTGAGAGGCCCTAAAAAGTAGTCTGGTGAACAAAAATTGAAGGCCCTGTGGTATGACTGGTGAATAAAAAATGTTCGTGTCTAAGAATGAACAAACCCAGCACCAGATAACAAAAGATGCCAAGTAAACAAATTGTAGCCTTGATTATAGTAAGCCATCAAAATCTCATTAACAGAAGATAATGTGATTGAGTTTAGTTAAACAAGTTTCTGAAAAACTTGGCAATAGTAAAAGTTCAACCCCATATTTACAATAATGAGGAACTATATAATGCCAGTTTGCAACTTTGCCAGCTCTAAGACTGTGTTTCTTAGAAGTTTACACCAAAAATCCTTAGCTGTGAAGAAATCTGTCTGCTGGAGCTATTACCTTGACAAGAATCAAAATAACAGCTCGCTATAAATCAACTAAAAATAACAGCTCGCTATAAATCGACTAAAAGAAAATTGAAGTATTCTAAAAGCTAGATTAAACAATATTACTCCCCGCCAGTTTTTACTTTTCCAAAAGAAGAAACAGAGAAGGGGGCCAAGTGAGGATTTTCCCTCCAAGGCTCAGTCCTTTGTTCTTAATGCTACCTTGATGATGCAGGAAAAGGTGAATATGTATGGGGGAAAAAAGATCAACACAGTGGGAAAATAGAGACTTCTATGTGTACAGCAACCACAGGTTTTGGTCCTGATCCTATGTGGTTTTTTTTTACAATGAAAAGAAAACTGAAGGAGGGATGATAGTTCAAACAGCTGGTAGAACAAATCAAGATAAACACAAAGATTAAAATTTTTTGTAGAAAACTCAGGAAGCAAAGAACACTGTAAAGAAACATGACTGCAAAATTAGAGTGATGGAAGGAAATCAAGGCAAAAAGCAAATGCAACAATGTAGGAATTTTGGGAGAAAAAATGATAGCTAAGCAAGTAAAATGCTCATTCCTCTTTTATAAGAGACTATAGAGGGAAAAGGAGGTCAAGAGTTAAGAAATAATTCTGAAGCTGAGAAAGTAAAACCCAGATCCATCATGGCTTGCAGCAGAGCAGGGATTAGGGACCATCTATTTAGGAAAAGGTTACAAAGATAAACGAAAGGGTGGGCAAATATACTCTGAAATGGAACAAAGATTGTACCACAACTAAGGGAACTGAGCTACAGAAAGAGGCTAGTAACCAAAGAATTACCAACAATGGATTAGAAAAGGAAGAGAGGATATATGACAAAAATAAAATTTGTTGTATAAATTTGTCAGTAAGTAATGAGATGTGCCTTTAAACTAGAAAGAGCAAGTCAATCATAGTTCGTAACAGGAAACTATGTAAGAATAAACTTACAAAAGTTGTGAAAAAATGCAACTAAATGAGCAGCATAGACAGGAAAATGTAAATGCAGTTAAGACTGTATAGTATGATACAAAAATAATTTAATAGATGGGGCCTTTGAAAGTACACTTCCCTTCCCTTACTATATAAACAAGCAAATCACAAATACACACACACACACACACACAAAACATACACACAATATATTTATATATATATAGATATATACATTCAGTAAATAACTACTAAAAGATCTAACAGATCCATGATAAATAATTCCCCAGAATAAACTCCAAATTTAGTCCCCAAGATCACTATCTCCATCACCAACAATATAAAGGAAGTGGAACGCTATGGCTAAGAGCCCTGTTCCCAGAAGATCTCCAAGGGCAGTCAGGTATGGAATGGCAGAGTTGTCTGGATCAATGGACATCTTCCACATCCAGTGCACCATTACATGTGCTACATACAGTAGGATTGCCACCTGAAAATTAAGAAAAATTAGCATAAAATCTTATGACATCTACTCATTACTCACATACTGCAAAAACAAGTATCAAAACAATAAACTTATATCACCACCACCAATACTGCAATCATACTAACAGGAATGTAATGACATCTCATGAAGATGTGTGGCACTATACAAGTCCCCAGTGAGGTCCAGGGGCAAGTGTATGACCTATTTTCTCATTCTTGGTTATCTTAAAGCTTACCCGCACTGTTAAGCAAAAAAACTATGAAATGCAATCATTAATCCTTGATTCTTTTCTTCCACATTCATGCCAGAACCTCCCACTCTCCAAAGCCAATTATCCTAATGTGTTCAGTTTCCATCATTCTTGTTAGCTATTTGCCTTTTCATATAATAATTCATTATCTGATTATCTTTTCATCTTGGAGTTAAGATTATTACCCATGTATCTCATGTTTATCGTAAAAATCAACTAAGGCATGTAGGAGTGCTCGGTTAAAGTAGATACAGAAGGATCCAAGCAAGGATTTTATTTTACAGTTTCAGTTTCTAATGCTTCATCATTAAAAGGAAAAGCAAAAACAAAAAATAATCTACTAATATACTTTAAAAGTTTTCAAATTTTACTTCTGATATTGATTTTTTTAACTTTTAAGTTGCTATGATATTAAGATAACTATTGTGCAATTAAGAGGATTTTCAAGAAGTTTGTTCATTCATCTATAACTGCCCTAGGATCCCTTTCTTGAAAGGGTTCTGGTGTTACTGTAGGACCATTTTTCTAGGAATGCCAAGGTTGTGCTACTTTCAGCAGCAAGGAAATGATGAGCTCCTTTGGAGTGAGCTCTTTGAGAAGACTACTCCATTTTGTCAACAAATGAAAATTCAGCCTTGCTGGAGATGACATTTCACATGTGATGTAACCAAAGGCAAGCAGACTCTAGTTACACCTCTAAGAGGAACCAACTCTTAATATTTTTCATGACAAATGTTATTCCCTTGGTCTCCACTATTATACGTCATTCCTTTTATAGATAACTTGTAACAATTAGGTTTGCCAGAGTTCAGAATGCTATGAGATGTTAGTGCAACAGCAAGATAACACACCTAAAACTAGTCACTGAAAAATATTTGGTTTTATGCACAAATCACAAGAAATACCAGAAAAATACTGTGTAGGGATCTAGCATACATGAATTTCAGTCATTCTTTTTAATCGCCATCTCAAGCTTTACACTGAACATAGTAAGAACAAACAGCAGTTTCTGGAAGACAGGAATCTTAGTAATTTTGCTCAAGTACTCCAAAGATTAAATCTACAACAAAGTAAAGGTGAAGCAAACTATTTATCTAATAGACTTTGTAGCACCTACAAAATAACTGAAGATGAAACTATTCATGCATGTGTAGTTTCTATAATCTAGTGTCTCGAGACTTTAATCTTAGTAACCAACGCCATTATCCTCTTACTACAAGCCCTTATATCATTACCAAGATCTAAATTAGTAATAAAGATACTGCCAACTGATTATCCACATTAATTAAGTCCTAATCACACAGGTTTATATGACAAAATCAGCAGCTTTAATCACAAATCCTGATATCAAGCAGGTGAATACACAACAAAGATCACTTACAAACATTTTGCTATATTTTTCACATGATTGTATAAATATTATATCTTTTTATAATCATACAACCCAAAGACCCCTTTTATGGGGCTCCCACAGCTTCTACGCTGCACTCCAATCAGGAACAGGGATATGATGGACTCCTTTCGAATGAAAACTTCCTTAACAAGGCTGTACTCTCCTTCATTCATTGATGATGATATGACCTAATTAAAGGTAACTTTTCACCTACGGTGTAATCCCATGCAAGTAGAGTCTGTTGATACTTGTATAAGATCTTAACTTTCTATTTCAATTTTTAGTTGTGAGAATTATTTGTATCAGAATAATCTATCAAAATTCTGAATTCATTATGATTTCTATTTTTCTTAATTCCTATCTTTCTCAAAACTTGCACTTTTCAGCTACATATATAGGTTGTGTAATTTTTTCTTACCTGGAGGAATGCAGCCAACAAATATGTAACAACAAAGATAGGAGTGAGGGATGTGTGGCCAGCCTTCAGGTAGGAGATGGTGTACATGAAGACCAAATGTCCTGGCACAACTAGGAGTAAAAGAACTCTAGCTGTTCGAGGATGACCACCTGTGTACAGGCATTCAGGTTAGTGCATATGAAAAATTATTAAAAAATCTAAATGCACCAGCAAATAAATCCTGATAAAATAGGTGCATGTAGTTCATACTAATATCAAATACTTTAATCAACATATCATAGTAATGAGGTATCCTAACATTTACACTGTAATGATTAAAAGAAAAATTTTTCACTAAAAATGCACAAATACTTGTTAATATACTCACTTCTAGCACAGAATGCTGAACAGGGATTGATACAAAGTTCTTCACCAAACTTAGGCATCTTTCCTAGTGGAGCAGCAGCATGGAGAGCAGTGGAGATACGTGAAGCTTGTACTGCTACTAGATTTCCTCCTACACCATTTATCACAGGTTGGAATACAGCTATGCCCTTGTAGCTTGATACTGTGAAGTCTAGAATCAGACCCCCCAAACTGAAATAAACAAGGAATTTTTAAAATCAATTTACCCAGTTGCCATATATATTTGCCTTCACCAGTTCATTCACTGCATCTGTCCATCTTTTATGTTGTTTAAATCTTGTATCTTCATTTACAGATCATCTTTGATACTTTCTAGTCTACTATACATTTCAAAAGTCTTTCATCCTTATGCTTTTCAAATTATTCCTCATATAGTATACCTAATTCACACCTTCCTTCTATACTTTGCTTAGTTCTCTACTTCATATGATTATACATACCCCATTAATTTCATTTAAACTCATCTTCCTACTTATTTGTATTATCCAAACTTACAGAAAATGAAAACTCTTGGCTTCCAATCTTTCATATGTATCATATAACATTCTCATGCGTACTAATTACAAAAAGCATAAGGGCGTACATATAAAAAGGTAGGAACTACGTTCCCAAGTAAGGTATGGTCACACATGCATAAACCTAAGCGAGACATCCAATTTTCCTTCTATATCAGTCAACTAAATGCATCATCAAAGCAACAGACCATGCTATCCAGTTTCTATACAGTGACAATTTCCATCTTCTCCATAATGGGTTGAATATAGGCTATAATTATCCCTTCTCACTCTCACCTCACACATTATCCAACCAACAAATGTAATAAATGACCATGAAAAAAATCATAAACATCAATACTCTAATAATCTCATAAGAAGTCATGGTCTTTGTTATATGAACAGAACCTGAGCACATTACTTCCTTCAACACAAAGTTACTTTAAGCGGCACTTCTCATGGTTGATTGCAAGACTATGTATCACTACCATTGAAAGCCATCATAACTCCTAGAAAATACAGGTTTAACTGAACGGCCAAATGACCTACAATAATACTTGCAGCAAGGTGAGTTAACAGCTGGAGGCTGGGTAAAAGCTGGTACTGGTAATTAGGCAAGGGCATTAAGTTTATAAACAGTAATTTTTGAATCAATTCAGTTAATGATTGGTAGGGGTCTGGTTGTTCATTTTTCCTGAAATAGCCGTTCAGTCAAGAAGTCTGACTCCTGTTTGATGAAGTCTATGCTTATTTCTCTGACAGTTATGAGCAGTAAAGTACTAAAGGAAACAAGCTCTCACTTCATGCACTAAGTACTTTATCAATCCGTGTCTATATATCAGTCAGTGAATAAGCTTCAGTGTGATGAAGAGCAAACCCTGAACCAAATCTTTTATTTCTAATCCTGTAATGTCTTGATGATCAAATCAAAGGAGGTTAAGTTTATTAATTATGAATGAACACATATAATCAAAGATATACCACTTATGCTTTGATGTCTTTCAATAAATCTATCAAACAAAGCAGCCTGACTTGCTGGATATACCTAAAAAAAAAATCTAGTCTTTGCAATGTAGTACAATTTCTAATAAAAGTGCATTATCAAAGTAACTATTGTAATACTGTGCACTTGCAAGATTTCACATCTGAAGCATTTACGAGCATGTTCAACCACACATATGCCATATCTCACTTTCTGTGATAATGCAATCATAGCTTTCTGTCTGTCAATCAGGGGTCTAGATGGACAACTACAAATTATGAAACTGATGAAGTATTAGGTACATGTTGCAACATTCACACTTCAGTGAAATATTTATACTATTTTCTAAACCATATATCAAGAGTAATGTCCAGTAACATTTAAAGCCTCATGTCTACCTGGAGATCATCATGGCAGAGATAACAGGAGTCCATCCAGAGTAAAGAACTTCTTTTGTATGCTTGTTGCGGGAGGCAAGCCACACCCAAAGTGGAAGAGAAAGTAGGTAACCAGCAACAATCAATGGGGACAACCACAAATCAGTATCTGAGATCAAGAAAAAATAAATATAAAATCATTAAGACATATTTTTATGCTACATTATATGGTAAGCTTTTCTATCATCAAAAAAAAATTTTATAACACGATTTGTTAAATTTTTGTCATGATGAAATGCATCTGCCTCACTAGAATTGTAGTTGCATAGTATGCCTCTGGACAGGACAGAAAGACCAAATGGTAGTTTGGTAATTAAGTCAGAGTGGAAAAAAGGGCAACTGATAGTTTGATAATATGAATCTGGCAGTAAACTGAAATGAGTCAATGAAGAGATGAATTCTAACTTGCTATTGTCTTGTTGATATGTGATTTTTCAACCAGACAATGTCAAGGGAAGTAAGTGAGTACTTAAAGACAATGCCAGCCACATCTGCTTATTGCATCAACATCTATGTACAGAATTAGCTCTCTGATCCATGGTTTTGCTTTGGATCCTGTTCTGAAACAACTTGAGCCTATCACTTCCTCCTCAGCTGTAATGAAGCCCAGAAGACGATAGGTACTTTGTGAAGATCATTCTAAAGAGGAATGACTTCAGCAAGCCATGGGTCATGAGGGATGCTGTAGAGACAAATCTACAGCAATTTCTGGCATCTTGGACAATGGAGGCAATTGATGGGTGCTAGTTTCTCTTGTGCTTGCATGGACTACTCTAAAGTACTGATATTCAAACTGCCAGGGTAATTCCTATCTATGGTCTTTAATAGCTGTAATTTCAGAAGTTCATCAACCCCAGGTATGACATCTGTTGGCAATCCAAACTTTCAATCCTGTTTAATTATGTGTCAGTATGATGCTTGATATTCACAAGTATGAAGTAGTAAAGAAGTGGTGAGATTTCATTTTTTGTCTAGTCCTACTTTTCAACTGGAATATGTTTGATGGTTGGTGCAATAGTGTTCATAATTTGTCTCTTTTTACCATAAATATATTACATATATTTTCGTTTGGATCTTTATTACCTGAAAGCATTTGCTGTGTTTATTCATGACATGAAAGATCCTGCCTAAATCATGCAAATCTAGTTTTGAGTAGAGATATGGTGTTAGTTTCTATTTCTGATACTATTAACATCTGTTAATTCATAACTTGATAGTATTAAGGTCTTTGACAAATATCTTCAATATATCCTTATAAGTTTGCAAGTTTGTGCCAAAATCATCCCATTCAGCAAAAACATGAAATAAAAGTTGAAGTACGAGCTTTAGCACATAACCATACTTACTAACTACTTGGCCCAGATATTAAAACCTATTCCGTATGTTGAGACACAGACCACCTTAATAAAGTTGGCAAAAATATGTTACCATCCTCTTGAAAAGTAGATGTTTTCTGTAAATTTCTAATGAACTTAACCTTAAATCCCCAATGCTGATATGATGAAGTATGGCAAACAAAATTACAATAAAACTTGAATAATGAACAATGTTACATATATGTAAAATTAAAGAAATAACTACGTTTGAAAACAATACTAGGACGAGAGTTTATAAAGTATGATACTCTAAATTAAACAATACCTTTTGCATTATACAGAATTGAGGCTATCCATGCTAATAAACCAAGGGTAGTAAGATCCCCAAGAGATGCAGCAATAGGTGTAGCTACATTGTCTGGATTAATACTGCATTTTCTTGATGTAAGAATCACTCCTGCCATTATCGTACCTAAAAGTATAGGAAAAAATCATATAAACATTTTACAGTACAGCCAGTGATATCTTAAACATATTACTTATCTTTCCTTTTTAGCAATCTATGTACTACTACGTTCTTCTCCAAGAACAAAGAGTGGATCAGTTTCAAAAGAATCAAATCAAAAACTATCATGGACACAATTAACAAATAGATTTGCAAATTCTGTGTCCCCTAACAAAACTTATGAGTAAAGACGAAAACTTCATCCCTGCAAGAGCACACAGTTATTAAAAAATTTTCTTACTTGACAAAAGTTCACTGTTTCCTTTCATAATGTTCACTATAACTACACATTATTCATTATAAAATATATCTTTTTCA
>JAUUEG010073280.1:769-11309 GCA_032361445.1 Panulirus gracilis | reverse complement strand
GGAACTTTTCGTGTTTCATTTTCCCCGTGGACTCATAGGAATATCTTGATCACGCGCAAAATTGTGATCCTTTCCATACATACATATATATAAACATACATATATGCACATGTAAATATTCATACTTGCATGCCTTCATCCATTCTTGGTGCCATCCCGCCCCACAGGAAACAGCATTGCTACCCCTGAGCTAGGTAACCATTTCATCGACCAAATCCTAAGGGTGGATGAACAGCTGGGTTGACTGCAGACCAACTGCTGCAACCAAGATTCAGACCTACATGCTCGACCCTGGGCTGCCCATGAATGCTTCCCAGTCAGAAACGCTAACCACTATACCACAGAAGTCCATAAAATCATCCCACATCCCAGGGAGTTCTCTCACTATCAGTGCACTTAAAATCCTAATGTGTCAACTGGTCACACATAAAATCAACAATTGTACCAACTTTCTTTTTCATCAAGCACAATAATACAGCATTTTACTACAATACTTGACCAACACTAAAAGTAACCCATTTCTCCTTTTACATTCACTCTCCATTACATAATCTTTTCTTTACACAAGTAAGTTCCTTGAGACTATGGCAGTGCTAAAATTATATCCAATATGTCACCTCCCAGTATCTAGTAAGATGGCTCATGTAGAATTTTCTCCATGCATCCCTAACTTTAAACAATTCCATACACTCTTGCAAGCTAACATCCCCTCTCACCTATAAACACCCTTATTCAATCCATACTTGGCTTCCCACTATCTTTTTCCCCTTCATCTCACCTCTTAATAATTCTTTCCATATGGCTTTACTATCTCTGACCCTTCATCCGTCCTATAACGTCTATGGTCATACTGTGTTTGAATGTTCACTGCAAACACAAAACCTTTAACTTTCCCACCCGCAACTGAAGGAACCAGAGGGTCCTTTAAGTACAAGATGCAGGTATACATGCCATATGTCACCTGGAACTCTAGCTATCACATGGAAAATGGTCACTGGTCAATTATCCAGAAATCATCCTAGTAGGAGGATTTTACACCTTTGCCCTACACACCCCACCCATCTACACAGTGGAAATTGACAAGAGTTGGTAAGGTTCAGATGATGATAACAACAAACTATTATACTTGGACATATCAAGATACCATGGATGATTTTAAATGAAATATTAAAGAAGACTTTAAATATGAAGGCACTGGAAAAAGTCACTTTGGATGATGATGCAATGGATCACAGGATATGAGCTGGGTTAAAAAATGGTCGTGGTGTACTGAGTAGAATTCAAAGGATTCATATGACAAGCATTCCATCTAGTTTTAAATGGTTCTGATTATTTAAACAGCTCATAAGGACTCATCAATAATTTGAATTTTGCTAACATTACCAATGGTCCGACTCTCAAGAATTAACCCTCTTGGATTCCAATATTGTTTACAGTGGAAGAACTTTATACACACTTGTGGGGATATCCTCTTTCTAACCTCATTCAATTTGTAAAGCATGCTTTACTGGTATAGAGAGATGTAATAGGTCACAAGCAACTATAATCAGTACCAGGAAAAATCTTAAGAGTGTCCATTATCCATACAACGCAACTTCTCACCCAAAGGGGATCAGCCATATTTCTTGCAAGAGTTGTCTTTTCCTGATGTCTCTTATATTGGAAGATGCACTTTACTGGTAAGCAGAGAAGGTATATGTCACAAGCAATTAACACCAGGAAGGAATCCTAGTGTCTCAGTTACAAAAATAACATGATTGGGGAAAGTATGGCCTTGGTGTATGTGCTTGGTACACCCAATGCCAATTAGTGACTCATTAGTGACAGTCTTTGGGGCACTAATTATGGTGATAATAATTCAGCAGATCTTGAACTGGTAGTACTAGAAGAGTTCTTTGCATATCAGTAATCCATTGGTGGTAGCAGATATAAATATGGAGGAATCAGTAGGAGTTGATATACATGAGATAAAGCGAGCGTTTGCAGCATGCCAGATCTAAACGACTGTCACGCAACATATATGGATAAGTTATGTATTCTTCTTCTTTTAAACTTATCTTGATATTTCTTATTGATGGGTGACTAAATTATATCTTTTTTAATTACATTTTTGATAAACCATGGTCCTGAGGATCCTCCTAAATTTCTGGGCTCAGTTCTTTAAAGGTTAAAAGTAGGCAACCATTGCTTCCTATGTCTCACACCCTTATTTCTCACAATATCACTTAATGCTCTGCTACCATTAATCTTTTTCTGTTTTACTCTTATACCTTTGTTGTCCAACATAGTCTTTTATGACTCCATTAATTCTGCCTCTGAATGATCATGGGGACATAACACATTCACATCTTACCCCAGTTCTTACATGCAACAACTTGATTCTCAACCTCATGCATGTCTACTTTAATGTATAAATCCTTCATAGGTTTCATCAGTTTTTCCTTTCCCATAAAGCCTTAATACTAATCATATTCTCCCTTTGAAGTCCATTTACTATAATAACTTCTCAGATCATCACTACCCACCTTTCCAAGAATCTACTTTATACCTCACTAACTTTGTCACATGAAACCTTATAATTCTATCACTTTGTTATCAACCTTGCCTCTAGTACTGTCCTCCTTCATCCAGCTTTCCTTTCCTTTAGTAAATGATTAATGAACTTCTCTTTTCCTCATCAACAGTGGCGTATCTCTAAGATTCTGTTTTCTCTCCAAACCTTTCTCCTATCAATTATATTAGCTATAGTGCAGATAATACTCCACAGCCTAAATTCATTTCATATCCATCCTACCTACTCTTGCTTATCTCTCTCAGGCCTTGTGCCAAGTAATTCTCCCACATGCTCAGGGTCCCAAGGTCTCAGTAAACTTCATGCTGCCATCAAACATGTTTACATCTTTTGTGATAAACACTGAGATAGAAATATTTTCTCATTATCATAATGATCCTGAAAAGTTTGCCTGGAATTTCTCTCAAACAATCAAATTCTCTTCTAATACTTGTTCACCTTTTCCTTTGCAGCAAGGTAACACCAGGATCACATGAAGAACTGCCTCATTTATGCAGAACTACTCTCTAGTTATCACGCATCAAGCACCAAATCAGACCCCTACGAACCAACAAACACCACAAAACTTTTCTGTAGTTTTTCCAGACAGTTTCATATGCCCTAGTGTTCCTACATGATATCATTTTGTGAAAAAATTATATTTTCTGAAGAGCAAATGTAAAAAATTCTAATTTCTACTTCAAATAGGAAAACAGTTCTTCAGTTATATTGTCCATAAATTTAATTAAAACTAAAACTGAAATACACACATGAGGAGAAATAATGAAGAACAGTAACATCTGCTTGCATCCTGGCTCTCATACTCTCATTTAGACACTCACTGCCAGTGCAAAATATTTTCATAATTTCAATAAAAATTTCATTTTTACCTTGTGGAGGTCATCCAACATCCTATGTATAAGTTCAATATAACTCCAGGAAATATATACTGTAACACTATTCTCAATATAACGTATAATACAATAACTTTTGGCCATCTTTCCCTGCCTAATGTCAGGAATGCTTGATGCCTTCTTCAGGCATCAACACTTGAATGCTTATAATCTTTGAATGTCATCAGTACATCCGCTATATATACTTTAGGGTTATCAGCCACAGCTCTAATATTCATTGGTATGTAATCCATTTTCAAACTATATTAATGACAACAGTGCTCACACTGTATTCAAAACAACTGTACAAACAAAAATGCAAGGGCTACATCCTTAAAGCATCACTGCTTTCAGTTGAATGAACATATCTTGAAAGATGTGCCAAATGTATGATGGATATCCAGCCACCAGTGATGTGAATGACATGTATGAAAGCCAGTGATATGTAATAAAGCCAAAATTAAACTTATATACAATGCTTCATGTACAGACTTAAAAAAAAAAAGTAAATCTGACGTGCCATATCACGTGAAAACCCTGGGAGAGTTAAAACATGTCTCCTCAAATCTTATCACACATCATACCTACTGTAAATTTTGATTTTGATGACATTTCCCTGTAGGATAAACTGGATAGTCTAAAAGTCCCTATCAATTCTGGTGAAAAATAATGACAATACTTTCTTTGCCAGCCCTGATCGATGATTTCTGTAAAAGAATATGTGATGGTAGTAGCAATTCATATACAAGAAAAAACTACAAAACAACCTGAGAACATTTGATATATTTTACAAACTGGGGTGCACAAAAAAAATCATTAAATGAAACGGTTTTGTTCTTGAAACAATCCCTGGTCATCCAAGAACCTCCCAATATAAAACTGAAATGATAATGACACCTTTTTTTGAATAATCTCAGAAAATCAACTCACACGGCTTCATGTGAACTGGGGTTACCTAAAACTGTTCTCTAACTGTTTTGGCATTTTTTCTTTGGATGCAAAGTACTACTATCCTCACATGTTCTTGTACATTCATCATCAGTAAAGGCCAGCAAAAAAAATCTCATATCTATTTTTTCAACAAAACAAATAGTAACCTTGTGTGTCATATAAGTCTCTAAAACCTACCTACCTATTTCTCATTTTCAAAACCCTCTAAATTTTCCTCTCTCTGATGGCTCAATAATTCCAATACTCAACACATTAAATATACATGACATCACTCATATCTAATTCATTCTGAAAATTTCACAGTGAAAAAAACAACTGTCCCTTAAAAACTTAATCTACCTATTCATCTACCTATATCTCTGTTGCCCTTTTCCAACAGGAAGTCCCATTAAGGGGATGGCCATGGCAAAAGAGTCTCTGCTTATCCCTGTCCTTGCATGCCTCCAAAACTACCAGCCTTCAAAATTTCTAAACTGCACATCTTACAGCACGCATAACCTTTATTCTAAAACCATTTTCCCCACTTGCATTGCTCTGTTTATTTATATAACTAGTGCCAAAACAAAACCTTAACCGCGTGCTAGTCCTTATCATTCTAACATCTTATGATTTTCTTATTGCCACTCATTCTGCAATATGGCAGAAAATGCAGGAGTATATAAGATAGGAATGGGGAGTATCATTCCCAGAGATACAATTTTTAAGTGAGTCAGTTTTTAAAAACTTCCACCCGTGTATTCTTTCCATAAAACACTCTATTGAAATATCTATGTTGACTAACCTGTTCACCTGCTTTTGTGTTTGATAAGCTAAAGCTAGCTCTCCATCCTCATTAACTATGTCAACATCCTTCCCATACGATGTCTGTGTAAGAGATCGCAGGTCATGGGCACGATTAGCCAACACTGTCCGCAGCTGGATACATTCTTCTCGTCGTCGCTCCAACTCATCCTGGAGGGCCTCAAACTGTTCTATAAAGAAAGAAAAAAATAATGTATACACTATGCAATAAATATCAAACACATGTACTATAATGCACGCGATACACACCTTACATGTCATGTTGATTCTAAAGCACCATGTACCAGATCAATAAGCATACTGTAATTCTAAAAATCACTAACACAACAAAGGAAGTGAGAATATAAATCTGGGACTGATAGTGTTCAACACAAACATTATACTGATTACGTCATGAACTGACTCATGACACATCAGTCACATATGCTGCAACAAGACTTCCTTAAGATAATCAGAGAGGTATCAAGGAAAATAAAAGCAAACAAATTAGTGCAGGACTGACAGTGAGAATGGAGGAGAGAAAAGTATAAAAAGTTGTGATATTCACAACACAAAATCTTAATGTGGGAAGGTAGGGAGCAATAAAATACTAATGTCATCAAAAATCTTTTGAGCAGTGGATTAACAAATAGTAACAATAAAGAATACAGTAAACAGAAAAACGAAGATTAAAAATAAATGTGGTGCCAGGAAAATATCAAGTTAAAAAGATTGGATACAGTGATTAGATGAACAAACAACAAACAAGTGTATATAAGGATTTGATTAAAATAACAGGAAACAATCTTAAAAATACAGCTGGTGAGTAGAAACAGAATTTCAATGTGGTGAAGCAGAATGCAGAGATGATAATGTCTGTTGTGAACTGCACAAGGAAAAATATGATATGTATGAAGCCAACACAGGGGAGGAGATGAAAGCAACAAGAAAAAAAGGAGTAAGGGAAACATGATTGGGTTTCAAGGGGGATGGACATGATCAACTGAAACATCACGGTGTTGTTATAAAAAATTCTGTAGCACAAACAGAATATCTTTTTTCTTTCTATCATATTTGTTTGCCGTTTCCCGCGTTAGCTAGGTAGCGCCAGGGACATCTGCTTACATCTATTCTCTAGCTGTCATGTTGTATAATGCACTGAAACCACACCTCCCTATCCATAGCCAAGCCACACAGACCTTTCCATGGTTTAACCCGGATGCTTCACATGCCTTTGTTCAGTCAAACGACAGCACATCAAATATCTACTTGAAATAATTAAAAAAACAAAAAACATGATGAAAGAGTTAGGTGAAGAAAGCTAAACGAAAAAATTACCATAATATATAGTTGTGTGAGGAAGTGTGTACCATCACAAAGAAGATACAGAAACAAGAGGATAACATCTGATAGGATTATTAAAAAACAAAAGCAAATGAAATGGAAAAAAGCAGACTGTTACAACTTTCAAATTCCTTCACAGAATAGGCAATACGGAAAGGAAACAATTTTTCTAAACACAGAGGAACCCACCAATTGCAGGACAACAGGAAGCTAATGAAAAAAATCAGAAAAGGCGTTTATACAGGAGTAGTAAAAATGGATGAATGGAACATGCTAGGTGGAAAAAACAATGTACCCAGTGAGCAACAAAAAATTTCAGATATTGCAAGACAGAAAAGGAAAGTTCAGAGAACAGACCAAGTGAGCTGTATGTCAAAATGATTAATCATACAAGACATCAGTACTAAAGTTCCAAAATTAATACTCATGCCAGTTCATGTAATTTCACAGCAAAATAATCAAGGAAGAAAAATCATACAACTCTGATATTTACAATTCTAGAAGGAAGGCCTTAAGAAATTTTAAAATGACCCTGCATAAGTTAAATGAAAAACTCTACAAAGAGCATTAATTTTGATGCATCTTATTTGATATTAAACAACTAAAGCAAGCAGAATCAAGATGCTAATAAATCATCAGCAGGTTTTTGGATAGCAACAGTGCAAGATGACAGAATAAAAAAAAATCACCAATGAACAATGTGCATTATGGCATGCCTTCTGGAAAATGCCATTTGAAGCATATAGGCAAAAGGCACTGACAGAGGCTACATATTTTAAAACATATACATGGTTCAAAGATGAGGGAGGCAACATGCCTCAAATATAGAAATCTTCTAGTAACATAGTAACAGTAATCAAAGAATCAGCAATAAACAATCAAATGACTGTGCCTCCAATAGCATCAATGAATATTTGTTCCAGTAAATCAAATAATTTTGATTGGACTGTATACTATCAAATTAATTAGGCACATTTTCCTTGGTGTTATTTTTCCCATAATCCTGTCTGAAGAGATTATTATCAATTAGCATTTCCTGAAACTCTAAGCTATTTCTTACTCTTAGGGCCAAATCCACTCCTCCCCTAACCTTTCTTTCCTTCCTTGTTAATGTCCACCTCATTTAGCAACCTTTGTCTAAACAACTACAACAATGGTTTCCCCTTTACTGTCCTTAAACTCTGATCATTTGCCATTTACTACTCATTAATGAGTATTTGCATGTACACTAATACTTGTAGAACTGTTCTAAAAAATGGCTGACATATCTGGTCTCTATTATAAATTACAGGCATCTACATTGCCTCCTGTCTCTTGCACTTTGGATCTTTTTTCTTCCCTTTTTCCTACCATTTTCAATAAAGACTTACATTTCAAAGACAGAGATAATTCTGCCAACCTTAACACAGCTTGCATATCATAATTCATTGTGAAAGTAAGCTTTACAAGCTTTTCTCATCAATGATAAATTTTCCTGTTCTTGTATGCACAAATTCAGAGATGTAGAAGGCCCTATTAGTTCCCATACCTTGATTCCCTCCTTTGTTATTCTTCCTACTGAGACTAAATGTAGATCTTCTCTAATCAAGACATCATCACAGCTCTATCTTTCAAGATCCTCTTTCAGTTTCAATAATGTTTGGTCTTACAATGTTCCTGTCTACTCTTGGAATGTAATTGTATCTCCTTGTTAATAACCCTTTACAAAAATGATAATTCAGAATTTCAGCTCACTGAATTAGGAACCGTGACTTCTTAGCAAGCGGCATGTTTTCTAACAGTCACTTACATATTTTCTTCTACTTCTCAGAGGCCCAATCTCCAAATATTTTTTCTTAGCTTTATCCATATAAAGGAACAGAAATTTTGGAGTTAGTCCAATGTTTTATTCTCTGTTCCCTTCTATGCAACACCATACTTTTCCAGTCAGCATTATTTGTTTTCTCTTCCACCTCTACCTTTTTTTTTTCTGGTCAATGCATAACTTTTGCCTTTTGAATACCTATTAATATTTCAATCATTTGTCCTATTATCCTGTAAAATGGTCTCATGTTAGCTTTTGCATTACTGTTGTTGAAGACCTCATTTCAATTGTGTCTGCTATCAGAACATTAACCTCCCTTTAATGTTTGTTTCCATCCATTTCTGTCAGACTGACAAACGTTATATTAGTTTCATTTGTATATTAATTATGATTATAGGCAGACTGTCTGCCAAGTACCTTGCATATAAGTCTTGAGAAGTATGAGTTGATAGCATGTTCAATACTTTGTAGAGACATCTAAGGATGTTTGAGTATGCTGTATGAGAAAGCATAAAATAGCATTCTTAAAACATACAAGTGAAATATATGATGAATATCCAAGTCAGGGGTGTATCAATAAGACTTCTCACTCAAGTCTGATTATACATGAGCAGTGTCATGAAGAAGTCTGCAGATGTGGTGGTGTATGAAAAGGGATGTACACTTAGTGCCTTATAAAAGTCTAAAGTAGTATGAAAGGGGTGTATATGCAGTACAATGACAGTCTAAACCAAAGGTAGGTGGAACAGTTAGGAGGTGTGTGAAAGGGATGTTTATGAAGTACCTTACAGCACAGTCCAAAGGTACTGAAGGGAAGTTTGCAGTAGACTTCACAGATGTAGAAGGGTGGTATATCTAATGTACCTCAGCAGATTCTGGAGATGAATGAGAGGGACGTACTATGAAAGAAAAACTTCACAGTGTCTAGAGATGTATGAAAGAAGCACCTCTGTAGTACCTCGCAGCATAGTCTGGAGGTGTATGACGAGTCTCATCCTGGCCACAATACAGCAGAATCGACGTTCTTCTCTACCGGCCTCTGCCATCCCGTTCCCACCCCAGTTCTGGCCTGCCCCACTCCTCACACCTCCACTATTCTGGGGGGGCTCACCTGCTGCCCATGGGGCACTTGGGGTGTGGGAATGGGCATGGTGACCCAGTTGTGGAGCATGTTGAGCATAGGTGGCATGGGAGGACGACTGAGTCAAAGTGTGTGTGCGTGCATGTGCAGGACGAGATGTAGAAGCCCGCTGCCCTGGCCGCACCACACTAATGATGTCCGGGAGGACTTTCCTACCCGGATTGCACTGCTGATGGTGGGCGTGCTGTGGGCGTGGGCTGTAGGGGTGCGTCATGGCACCACAAGCATTGTGGTTATGAGAGTTGCTGCACTCACAGACACCTGCTGCAGCATGTGTCGTCAGGGTGGGTGAAAGGCCATAGCGTGAGGTTGCAGTTGACAAGTTGAAGGAGTTGTGCTGAGAATGCAGGAGAATGAGCAGTGTGGCCTGTAGACCAACCTCAACACTACCCCATCAAAATCACTCCTCATTTCACCTGATAATGCCATGCAACAAAACTGCCTCAGTAGTAGGAGGCAAAAAAACACCAACCAAGAAGATACTACTGCTTGGGTATCAAAAAGGTTAGTGGCAGTCTTGCATTGAGCTAGTACATCAGTGGCTGTCAAGTTCCCCTCCCCAGGCTGGGTTGCCTTCCTTCCCTTATGCCTTGTATATGCTTATGCTCTTGGCATTAAGTCCACAAACACAAACCCTCTCCACCTTACACATATCCCTCAACAATATATATCTCGCATGATTATCTTCAATTCTAAATTTTCCTTCAGAAAGCGCTACACATTCATCCTACCTATTTGCAGAATCTCATCAGTGGCACAGAAAACTTACGAAACGGGGCCCCAGGAGTGTATCACTCTCTCACCATTCAGTAATTAAAGTCTTTGTGCATCTACAATACAAAGAAAGTTCACTGGCTTAACTATCAAAATATTACAGCTCTTATACCAAAATGACCAGCAATTAAAAATCTTAATAAAAAATAAAAACCAAAACCTTCAATCACTTAAACATAACCTTAACAAACCATGAAATAACCAATAAAGCACTGCAATCTTCTTACGACAACTTGAGAGAGAGAGAGAGAGAGAGAGAGAGAGAGAGAGAGAGAGAGAGAGAGAGAGAGAGAGAGAGAGAG
>JAUUEG010073171.1:0-10333 GCA_032361445.1 Panulirus gracilis | reverse complement strand
TATTTTCTACAACCACTGTTTACTTTATGATCTTTTCATGAACGTTTTCGCTGTCTTGCGTCATTAGTGTGTGTAGTTACCAAGATTTGTGTTGAAGAAAAGACTCCTGGGCGGCTAAAACTGGCTTATTCTTATTGTGTTTTAGCATTAATGTTATGGACGTGAAGCTTGTGGGAATGTGAGATAACATACTGCATACTGTGGTTATGTAGTAAATACTGGGCCTAATGCCCATAGGGTTGAGGGGTAGGGTTCATGCGTTGTGGTCATGCAGGGAAGGAGTCTTGTGCGTTGGGATATTCTGGAAAAGTCGTGCGCGGGGATATCATGCACAAAGGAGCAATGTATAGTGATTCATGCAAAGCAGATGTGCGTTTGGTCATGCGTGAGCGATACGAGGGAGTTCATTCAGGGCAACACTGAAGGTAAGCAAATTCTGATAATACGTCTTACTTTCGTGAAATAATTCTTGTTGATATTGCTGATAGTCTCTGTAGATCGCATGGTTTGTCCACTTCATGGCTGACCTCACAGTTTGTTTAATGTCTTAATTCTGAGAGAAGACAAATTTCAATAAAGAGAACGCAAATATTAATCTCTCATTAAAGGAGTTATCACTTATTTTAGTAGTGAGGATAACATAAAGCAGAAATACACATAGAAATGCAATTATTCATTTTCTTTATGTGGATGATTTGTATGTAGTCCACATACGGAAATAACGATAAAAAGGATAAACAGCTTCATAAACAAATGTAACGAGTTAATAAAATACCGAGTGAAAATATGCATATAACTTATATGACTATCAAATTTACCAGTAACGTTTACGTGATGTAATAATGATCAAAGTCAGTGAGCTGTTACTCTCATAATTTGTTGCTCATTTTAGTTAATAGCAGTTTTGTATGAAGCATGTTTATTTGTGCTCTGAATGAACGATCAATCCCGGTAATAGGTATATAGAGTTGAGAGAGAGAGAGAGAGAGAGAGAGAGAGAGAGAGAGTGTACATACAGGCCTCTACGGCAAGATTTGCCACGATGGCAGGAGTAGCGAGTAGTGTTCATCGCACGTCTTGCTTAGTGTCACCTGCATTACGTAATTATATAATATGGGTTCATTTGTGACTCCTTTCAAACATATGTCAAATTTTCTTGCCAATAGCTTTGTGGTTATTGCGTGCACGTTTCTTATTTCTCCTGGGATTATATAGAATAATCGTTCAAACTTCCCTGTTGGGTCTTGTATATTTCTGCTTAGTTTATTTTGATATGTTCCATGGTATTTTTACAGGTTTAAAACGTTGTTCAGATGTTATCTGGTTCAAGACATTTTGCTTTATATCTTTTGCTTTATATCTTCTTTATAGCTTTTATCTTGTTTATTTCCTTAACGTAGAGTGTCATAACTTCTTTTTTCTTAAGCTATATAATTCCATTTTTTGCAGCCCTTCATGACTGATAATTCGTGTATTCTATCTCCTCTATCTTACTTATAATGTGGTTCTAAATTCTCTCTAATCTGCTTCTTTCTATTTCTGTTGTTGCTGTTGACCACATTGGTCTTCAACTTTCTTTTTCATGAAAATTTTCAAGATCACACCACTCTTTACTTGGCTCAGTAGTTCACTATGTTCTCAGAATTCTAGTTTCTCTTTAGTGATAACACCCAGATCTCTTACATATATTTCACCTCCTCTTTTCGCTTTCTTATTGGGGCCATCAATTGATTATCATTTGTTCCATAACTCATTTGAGCAAATTTATCTCACAATCGTATATTGTCTATTTTTTTTGCACTGCCTTTGAAACATATTTTGATCCAGTCATTTCCAGTATCATCAGCAAAGCTCCTTACTATATTTTGATTTACTTTCGTTGTCTTCCATCACGATCGACACCAACAAGCTGGAAATTCTACTAAACGAACTGCAACAATCTCATGAAGTGTATCATGGAAGAGAAAACCTGACGGATCTTGTGTTCCGTCTCTGTCATTCGTGTGTCGTGCAGGAGCCCAGCTAATTCTATCTGGGGTTTGGCCAGCCACATGAGGAGGAGACACAAGTTCTCTCGAGACTGCTTCAGCTGGCTTACCTTGGTTAGTGTAATGTTGCACAGCTCATTTGAATATTTCATGGTGTCATTAGATTTCGTCAGTATGAACATATACATTTTGTGGATTCTGTAACTCTATGTTTCGTTTTAATTGATATGGGTCATGATTCATGTCTGCTTCACCCGTGCTATCAGCAAAGAGCTGTATGTATGTACGGGCGAAAGTGTTGCGGTAAACTACAGGATGCCTCATTCTAACAGCTGCAGACACCACTGCCTGCACAGTTAACAAAGTCATCACCGACATCATCACAAACCAGCTCTGTGGACCTGTATAACCAAGTAAATTGTCATACACACATATGCAAATGAACATTACGAGTTCTTCAAATGAAAAAGAAAAATACATGAAGGTTTTTTGGATGATGCTTCGTTTTATGACAGTGTCAGGGTGTGATATGTGATAAAGAGGTGATAGCAGCTCCCTCAGTCTCGGTCGATTACTGGTAATAAGTTCCTGGAGGGGAAATGAACTGATGTTATCAGTATGGTGCGAGGGAGAGGAACGGGTACTGTGCTTCCTGGTCGTAGGAGGTAATTAGGTCCATGTAGTGAGCTCCTATTTCATACGTCAGTAATTCATCGTTAGATTATTACGTTTTTGATAGAATTCTTAATACAACCTACATCAAAAATATGTCAGAATTATGTGAACAAGTATCATGTTTATGTCTATAATCAAAAGTCAGCTCGTTTTCATCAGGATTTTGGGTATAGATGTTGATGAAAAATGCAAAAGAAAGCTCATATTTCAGTCATATGCAAGGCTCACAGTGAGAGAATAAAGAAATTCTTGTAAGCTTTGTTTACTAAATTTGAGATATAATGTGTTTTCTCCAGGAAAACGTATTATATTGTGAAGACCATTAAGGAAGAGTAATGTCTACCTCCTTGAATGTTGAGGTAAGGGTTATGGTAAGAGGTAAATCTGCATTCCTGAAGGACATAGAATGTACCTCCTCATAACAAGGAACGAGCACCTAGAGAGAGTGTATCTAAATTCGCCTAAAAATACATAAGTAGAAAATACGAATCTTCGTCCTTGCGTCGACTTCTTATCACGAGTAATAAGATATCCTTCTTAACCCGACAAGAGTATCACTATATTCTCTTCATTGAGTTCTCTGCTCAGTGGATCAATTTATGCTCCCCAGTGTGAGCATGATAATACCAATTTCCCTCCCCTCGCCGCCCATGGTATCAATCTATCCTCCCAGTGTGGGCATGACACTATTATTTCCTCCCCTCTCAACCCAGATCATCAAGGTATCTTCCCAGGTCCACAGTAACTTCATGGACGACCAGTGCGCTCCTACCCCAGCATAACATTGCCCATTACCTCAAGAAAGTCCCGAATTTACGCATTTCAAGGAGGAAAAAGGAAAAGTTTTAAAATGTATGAAACTAGTGGTTTACCAAGAGAGAGAGAGAGAGAGAGAGAGAGAGAGAGAGAGAGAGAGAGAGAGAGAGAGAGAGAGATGACCATTACACTCAATAGGAAAATTCGCTCCTTACAAAAATAATAGATTCCTCCTGGAACTCTAGATATTGCCATGAGCTGCTCCTCTTCCCTCAATGTATGTTGCTCCTGAACGGTATAAGTGAACGGTAGTCAAGCAAGGCCATATGATGCATATACCTTGCCAGCAGTAAGTGAGTCCCTCAAGAGAGACAAAGTTGTAGATTAGACTCTTAAAGATGCACCTCTCTCTTTCCCTTTGTCTTCAAAGCACTGTATCCTCTAACAGTATGAGAGATGTCCCTTTTAAAGCTTGGAGTTTCCTCCAAAAAACCTAAAATAAAATCTCTTCTTTTACCTGAAGATAGAAAAAAGAGGAAAAGAGAGAAAATTGTACCCTGGAAATATGCTACAGAAAATCCTGCCTAATCCACACATAAATGCATAGAATGTATCCCTCAACCTAAAAAAAGAAGAAAAAATGATGAGTTTCATGAAAGAGAAAAAATACACCTGCCTACCCAACAGATATTTCCCCTTCCCCGGTGTGCTTTAAGCGGTCCTGAAAAAAACTCTTTTGAGAAAAGCAAGATGTCTAAACCTAACAGGAAAAAAAGTTTAGTTAGGAGAGTATAAACTGCTTCTCCAACCGAGCAGAACAAAACGTAGCAAACATCAACACCCAGAGCGTATGGTTATTCTCACCTTCATCCAAGACAATACAACAAAAACATAACTCAAGATATCCACCATGTTGTTATTACTATCCTGGAACACACAGCGACCCTGGGAGTACAGAGATCTTCCCCGAACAGTTACAGAAGCGCACATCTTGGAAGGGTATATGGATAAAGTGCCTACCCATTCCTCACCACCCACAGTCTCCTACCAAGAGAAGCGTCCAGCAGCCAGCGTAAAGTATGTGCTCCTCCTCCTCCCTCAACCCGAAATATAAATACACTTCCCCTCCGGGAGAAATTAATGTGTCCACCAGCAAGCAGAAAATATCTCTCCCTTCGTGAGACCAAAATGTACTCGCCCATCCCTTTCCCTTACTAGAAATATAAATGAATTCCACTTGATAGAAAGGATATGTGCTTCCTCGCCGTATATTTTGTCAACCAAATCCGCAAGTATGGCATATGAACTTAGTCATGGATATAGAGTGCGTCCTCGTCTCGAGAGTAAAAGACTTGTCCCTTCGAAGATGAGCAATGCGTTCCTCCCACGGAAGGCGGAGAATAGTAATCATCCATGAGGAAACAAATGCACCCTCATCCGACAGATGTTGAGGCGTTAGCTACCTTTCCAGGGAAGAAAAATGTACCCTATCAGAGAGAGAGAGAGAGAGAGAGAGAGAGAGAGAGAGAGAGAGAGAGAGAGAGAGAGAGAGAGAGAGATTTGTTTAGACCATGATACGAAGAGTACTTGCTTGCCCTAATGTTGTTGACTCTATTGTAAAAGCGATGAGCAGAACCACTTCTGCTGTGGTTCAATGATAGAATATATTGCAACGTATGCCGCACGTGTAACCACAGATAATCTGACATATCATATGTTATGGTATTTATCTTCTGCTAACAGCGTCATGATATAGAAAGCTTCAGCCGTACGAGAATTCCCTCTTCCTTCTGAAGACAATGGTTTCTCTCAGTTACTGGGTCGTCCGATTTCCATTGCTCAGCGAGACTCTTGCATCAGCCTTTGCATTGTGGCTGTTAATGGAACTAAGCCCTGGCAGGCAAATACGCGTGAAGGCGATAGTGGGACTGAGACGCGGGTGATAATGGTGATAGACTGATTTACATATATGAAGTGACAGGAAAAGTAAGACGTGTACAAATGATGATAATAATGAAAATTATGTAAGATTTTGCCGCATTTGAAACGTCTAAAGATCAACTACAATCTATATGATCTTGACACATTGCTATGTTATAGAGATATTTACTTGAATCGTTTTCTTTCGTGGCGTCTCTCTAGAATCTTTTCTAGATCCCATAGACGTGCGAATATATTGGAAACATTTTTCTTGACTGTAAATAGGAAGCAATCCTCAATGAAAAAGAGATTTCAAGACTTAGTAGAGTTGAACTCTACAGAGAGGGGATCATAAGCCATTAGTGTGGAAGGAGTAATTTTACTATGCTTCTCGTTCAACTTTATAGTAAGAAGCAGATGAGGCAGAACTCTGAGAATATCTTACAAACAATAACGCAGATCTATTAGGTTTGACTAGAGTGAATTTTCTGAAAGTTATGAGAAATCACTTTGTATATAAAGATGTATTTTCTCCTAATGCTATCCTAAGACACCCTTATGAGTGATATTAGCTAGTAAAGAAAACGAGAAGAAATCATTTGTATATTTGGTAAAATTTCCAATGTCTCTCGCATGGAGGCGACTGAGAGACGTCAGCGAGATAGCCGAGTATCCGGCATGCTCAGCATTGCACAATAGTGGCACCCACCAACACATGAGCTAGTGGCACGCGAGCTTGCCTCTCTTCATGGCACGAAAGTCCAGCATTTGGTTTTAGTCGGACGCCCTCTGGATCGGCGTCAGGAAACGTCAGATTTCACAAACGTTTTCTGCGAGCAAAAACACTGGAAGAAAATTTTTGTTTTGACTACGTTTAACATGATAAACAAGAGGAAGTATCTCTCTATGTCTGATGGTATTTGCCTTGACCTCACACGAGTGAACACCGTTGTAAGATATTGTATGGCCTTTGGGCAAGTGTTAATGTTTTGAACATCAAAACTGGTCATCACCAAGAAATATATACATGTTTTGGTTCGTGTGTATATGGACAGACTTCAGGTGTTGCTGAGGTGACTATAAACATGTCTCGTTGACGCACCAGACGCTAATTCCTTAGGATTTCATTCACATCCAAGTCGTTCCTACCTTACCTCTTACCTTAACCCAGCTCTAACCTACTCATTTACCTCCTCTTTGCACCCTTACTAATCTCCTCTCCTACCTCCTTCTGTTCTCTCTTCCTTTCATTCCTGTTTTAGCGTCATATTCTTGTCTTTAAATGTAGCTGTCCTTCACCAACGTTTCCACACTTTATCCTACTTCTTATCTTTCCACTCTTTACTTACCTTTATCATGTTTTCTCCCATGTCGTTCCTCTGTGCATGAAAACATGAGCTTTATTTTTTCACCTGTTATAAACACCACTGTATCAAAACCTCATATTCAGGCGTGCAATGGATTAAGATTATACAGGTACTGGAACTCATTCAGGAAGGAGATATCGCATGATTCACTAATTTTTGACTGATTCATGACTGATCATTTTCGAAAGGTAAAAAAGAAAAGAAATTTAGAAAAAAATCTTGCACTAATTAACAATCAATTATAATCCATTCAAGAATATTCTGATCATCATTTCAGCTGTGAGATGATGGGAACACCAGATGATATTGGCAACACTCGCTGCTCTATTGTATTCCGTCGTACATAAATGTCTTGGTGACGTGTGAGGACATGCAGAAAATGGACCACGCGAACACTGTCGCCGGGGGTCACAAGGAAGTCTCGAGACGGACTGGGTTGTTGGTGCCAGTATAGTGCTGACTGAGTTCTTGCTGCCAGTCTAGAGACTGACTGTGTTCTTGTCACCAGTCCAGATACTGTCTGGGTTCTTACTAAAAGTCTAGAAACAGGAATGGTGTTTTTCCAATAATCTTTTTGGAATTATGGAACTATCGAAATTCCTGCAAGGATAGATAAAACCATTGTAGACATCTAATGAAACTTAAGACAACTGGTCGCCTTGCCACTTTTTCTTTTTGGCAAGCAGTATGTGCGTGAACTTATATGATGCTCGTACAACAGTGCCTTCCTGTTTGATGGTCAAGGATATATGAGGAGAATAACGAGGTACAAGTAAGATGGGAGGAGCAGAACACTAGGGAGGGTGACGTGGGAAAATCACAAGAAAATGAACAAAGAAAATGTGTGATGGGGAAATAATGAGTGAGACTAGTGCGACGTGAGTGAGGGGAGTGTAAGGGGAGTGAGAGAGAGTGAGGATGTACAGGTAAGCGGGAGAGGGACCCAGGGTACCCCAAATCCTTAATCACAAAAGTTTACTAAAACGTCACCGATGGTGACCACTACGACCGTGAGTTAGATGGATTGCTGGGACGCTGACGACCCAGCCAGGAGAGCCTGTTGGGTCGCCACAGACTGAGAGGAAGGAGGATAGAGGGATAATGAGAGGGAGGAGGAGAGAGAGAGAGAATGAGAGGAAGGAGGAGAGAGGGAGAATGAGAGGAAGGAGGAGAGAGGGAGGGTGAGAGGAAGGAGAGAGGGAGAGTGAGAGGAAGGAGAAAGGAAAAGTGATAGTATATGGCATACAGCTCCGGTCCGGGGACCAGGCCACCACATGTTCGTAATGTGGCCAAGAACAGCGGCGGGCATGGCCCAGGTGACCATTAAAGTTTCTGTAATTCAATATATGATGGTTATTACCACCAGGGCCGGATGTTGCCTTCCTCACCCACAGTCCATGAATCTTCTGATTCTTCTTAAAATAACTCAGCCATGTACAACAATGAGCAATGCATTACGCAGTGCTACCTCACTCTTGTGTTATACTATTTACCGCTCATTTCTGGGCAGTTTCTACCATTGAATAATTTGTATTCCTTTTTGTAAATAAGGAATTTACACAACGATTTCATTTCGTTCCCTGACAGTAAATTATGGGAGGATAAATACTGTTACCGCTTCTCTGGCCTTATATCATCTCAGTGTTCTCTCAATTATCAGTGAATGGTTTCTATCATCTTGACTGAGATCCTTGATATCCGAAATGAGAGACACAAGGGAACGTTTGTCAAGAGATGCGGGAATGAATCTCTGGAGTGGAAGGGACGCCTCCCTGATAGCGTTAGAGACTTAAGTCGAAACGGATATAGAATCTAATATACATACACAGGATCAACAGACTAACCTAGGACCATCAGACTGACCCAGAACAAAAATATAGGCTGACCTATGGCTACCAGACTGACCTTGGACTGCCCAACACCACCAGAACACTCAACATGAGGGCTACTCGTTGGCTCTACTCCTGCCTCACGCCACCAGAACACGTGGGGAGTTGTTCGACGTTTTTACTCCTGTGTTCGTCTTGCCCTGCAGATGATTCTGGGACAAAAAGATTTTGGATGTGTCAATATCTGGGTCAGGTGGCGTTACTTCCCTCTATCCGCTCAGGCCTAACACCATTTGTTTCGATCATGAACTGCGCAATGAAACACGCTCAAGATACTCGCCAGCAGCCCAGTGTTGAAGAATTTGTTTGGATCAAAATCACCTAGATATAAAACTAGAATCTGTTTTCTGATGAAGATCAATTTATAGTATTAATCAAGTTGACGTAATTATATCGTTTGTGACAGACGGTTAAAGCACGGGATTATATCATTTAGTTACCAGGAAAAGATAAGATTATAAAATATTTCGAATTCCCTTGATACTGCCAGCATGAATTGACATTTCAAACATTTCTGACATTTTAAAGGATGCAATAGTTTTAGATTTAAAAACATCCAAAATAGCTCGAGCATCGAAGTGTTCATAGTAGAAAATATAAGAAATGAGACCTTTTGTCGGGACTAGAGGCAGGAAACTGGAGGAAATTAAAACTGTATCAGGTAAGGAAATTTTGACCTAACTTAGCTTGCTCGTGCTGGTGTTTTATTGGTTAGTTGTGCAGAAGGCGGTGGTCTATGGTCCTTCCTCGCATTCGCTCTTCGCTTTGTGTTCTATGTTTGTTGTGGTGGCGGCTCCGTGTGTTGCTTATAGAAGCGTTGTGTGTGGCTGACGGTGGCTCCGTGACTGACTGATGATGGCTCTATAAAAAGCTGTTGCTAGGAGCTGGTTTTCTCTAATGCACATAAAATTGAATACGACAGCATCTTTAGAGTTATTAATCTTCTTTCTTATGTTCTCAAATTTTCTCAATATTATTCTACCAATGGGTGGGTGCTCAAACATAAGTTGTCCATAGTTATCCACTTATTCTATTCAAGCTTTCGCCTTCACAGAGGCATCATCAAGAATCTACAAAAAGAGAAAAAACTGCGTCACAAAACTTTGATATGATATGCAAAATGCAAACAAAATATAGAAAACAATTGGAAAAAAACATAGGACATAACATGTAAGAGTAAGGGAAAACACTTAGAGCGAAACAAATCAACAATATCATGAAGGGTAGTTTGATTTACAATCTAAATACAAATTCTGGAAACAGAAATATGTAAAAAAAGAAAACGCACAGTTAAGGAAACACAGGAGAACAATATTAAACTAGGTAGGAATATAGAAGTTCCATCGGTAAATACAGTAAGTTGGGCCAAGCGAGGCCGTTACTGTCCGGATGTGGCGCTGAGGTCAGGTCAGACTCGTCTTATTCTCTCTGACCTTCGTCACCCAGGACCAGGTTGGTCAGTTCCGCGTTCCTCCTGTCCAGAAATGACAGACTCGGTATCTTGTGGCTGGTCAGTGACGTGTTCCATCTGTCCTAAAACGGCATTATGTCTACGTTATATTGGCGGGCCATCAGGGAGCTGTATGGCGGTGGTCATGTTTGTCTGGATGTTGACGATCGGTGCTTTCTCTCTAATGTGAATGGCTTCTAATATCTGTAGTTCTCCTCCGATCACTGCAACTTGTAATGATTCTGGTGTTATTCACTATAATCTCCCTCGTTAGTCTTGTGCCATGTT
>JAUUEG010073063.1:0-11312 GCA_032361445.1 Panulirus gracilis | reverse complement strand
TTACCCCTTCATTATCGTTGATAAGACCACCAGTACGATGATAGATTGCTGATGATGATACTGCTTGGGAGGGTTAGGAGCAGAGGTCATTACGTGAGTACTGACGGTATTTACCTCAACGATATTACGCTATTTCCAAGCTAAGAACAAACTAATGTCATTGAAAGTGAGTTAAAAGTTTGTTTCAAGTTGTCGAAAAATTAGAGCAAAAAGGTGTTCTCATAAGGAAGTTTTGTGTAATTGTGTCTGGCGAAGACATGGTTTATACTCACGCAAAGCATACATTTGTAGTTACACACACACCCACACACACACACACACACACACACACACACACACACACACACACACACCTTTCCCGCCAAATCGAGGTAGCGTCAGGGGTAGACTACTGAACCTGAGTGAAAGTCCTTGCTTAGCTCTTGTTCCCACGTTTACAAAATGATAATACAGAAAGGGTTGGGGGTGTTGGTCTGCCCTCATCGTCTTCTTTCCCTCTCAGTCGAATTCTTCGGGAGGTACACGGTAAGTGTTGATCCCTTTTAAGCTTATTAAGGCATATGATTTCGGGAATTGTTCGATTCAGTGGATAGTTTCAAGTATTTTGTAAGTTTGTATTTTTTATGTATATCTTTTCCACGGCCGAACTCCTGCACCGAGAGGCCGCAGATATTGGCTGTAATTCCATCAGATTAAAGCCCAAGAATGAGACTGCCTCATGTTATCCCTCATTGAGGCTACCTCATGTTACCCCTCAAGACCATTTTCAGGCCGACAAATGTCATCCCATCCCATGATTTAACTGCGCTAGTTCAAAATAGGTGACGAAGCAGCCTCAAACTTTGATGAAAGTGCCTCAGGAAAAGAAAGTAGTATCCAAGGGTACCAGAGCCTTGCATGGCCAACAGAGGCCACCTTTCAAGATTGAGACTTGTTTCATATAGCACCTATAGACCAGAGATTTTGAGTGTAGTTACTTAAGCACCTGGACAAGGCCAAGGCTAGAACACGTTGACCTTGAAGGCCGTTTTAAGACCGCTAACTGCTAACTCAGGCCTATAGATTAAACTTGGTTGCATTCGTTCAAAATATGCGGCTTAATTGCCCCAGAGTCCCTGGATGAAAACTAGGAACCAAGGGTACAAGATCCTGGCTTTAGAGACGAACAAGGGCCACCTTTTCCAAGGGCCGGACCTTTTGCATCTTCATGTCGCGTCAGGAGGAGATCCTAGCTTTGGTTTGCTGGTCACCAATGCCCGGACCTGTTGCATCTTCATGTCGCACCAGGAGGAGATCCTAGCTTTGGTTTACTGGCCAACAAGGATGAGAATGAGGGAGGAGGTGCGGTATGAACCAAGGGGTCGGTAGGGGAGTTGCTAAGAAAATCTCATTTGTGCTTGATTCATTTGCTTGAAAAAGGTGAAGAAGAAGCGTTACTTTCCTGAACACACACGTCGGTGCGGCATTAGACAAACAGCTCGGTGGCCATAGATCTCTCTCTTGCCCTATAGTTCTTGTTTCCCTTTTGAATGAATTTTATGATGTGATACAAGTATGCGAATGTTTTATAAAGATATATAGACATTCTATCGATTGCTTACGACGGTAGTCCGCTGATGATGATGATCAAATAGAGATTATATCCTTGGGAAAAGAGGCATCGTTTCAGGTCTGACAATTTTTTTTTTGTTTTTGTTTGGGAACGCCAAACCCTAACCATAATGATAATGCTGATGCATAGTCCCTTTTGTTCAAATGAAATTATCATCATTTTCCATGTGTTTCCTTGTATTGTTTTTTCCTTGTGGTATAATTTCCCATGTTAGGGGAAATATATAAGGCTTTTTAACAGAAGATATTCTTGACGTGGAGACAAACTGTCTTTGGCAAATATGAGAATAGTTTTCAAGTATGTGGATGAGGAAATATTTAACAAGCTGTTCATATCCTACAAATGGTCCAGGTACCAGGTAGTACCAGAATTAAGATTAGTTACAGGTAACGTGTAAAGGCATTAGATTTGCCCACCTTGAAAGATAGAAAAGTAAGGGGTGACCTGATCACAACCTTCAAGTTTTTGAAACAGATCTATGACGTAGACAGTAAACAGTTCTTCGAATGATATAGGGATAGATCAACCGGAGAACATAACATGAAATTAGGCAAGAAACTTGTTGAAATAGAATTTAAAAAGTACTTTTATGCACGAGTTGTTGATGAAAGGAATGAATTGACTGAGGACATGGTTAAGGCAGACAGCATATATGATTTTGAAAAGTTTTATGATGGTAGAGAATGTCCAAGGGATGGGGCTTACGAGTGACAGACTTCCTCCTTGTACAGCACAAGTAGGTAATTACCTAAGATTTATTTGTATTACTTGCAAAGGGCCGTTCTTAGGTGATACGATAGCATTAAATGTAGATTTTAGGCCAGTTTTACCACATCTTCCAGTCCACATTTATCTGTCTGTATACACATTTACATATGTGTAGATAAGTAACATGTAACCTTAGGATTTTTTTGTTTTTTGTTTTGTTTATGGAGCTCCTGCTGGTTGAAGGCCGCGCCAAATGTAGGAACGGGTGAGGTAGGGACCTCTTGTAGGCGAGGAAGACCTTGATGACGCAGTGCTCCCCGTCCGCTGACGATGATACAGCCTCGTCGTAGGCGACTCCTCGCTCTTGGTGTTTCCAGGCAGCAGTCCGGTAGTACATGCAAGTAAGGGCAACGTATGTTCGGGGTAGTTATTCCCACTCCATACAACACCTTCTATACCTGGGACATTCTCGTTGTCCCTCACCACCTGTAGGTTACCTGACGGTGCTCGATGTCTGAATGTCGAACTCACAGGAAGTGATTAAAAAAAGATATTCAGGACAAGATTAGGACAACCTGTTCAGACCAGCTTAAGCCAACGAACTTTACAGCACGACCCCTGAGCTCGTACCGTCGTGCTCAACGGTCGTGCTCAGGGGTGAAACTAGTCAGACTGATCGACACAAATTAACTGACCATTCACATAGTCCACATGCCATCGAGGCTGTCTGTTGCCGCTGGGCTGGATATGCCGGGTCCCCAACCCATGTCACGCCCTCTGAAGGACACATCCTGACTCTCGAGTCGCTATGATCTTGGCATATAGAGTATCAGCTGTGCAGGATGCCATATGGCTCACTGTCCTCTTTCTGTCAATATACATTAGGGATTTGTGATGCTATTGCTGTCCTCTACAAGGTATCCTCGGTATAGAACATGAGATCTGTTGTCTGGATCTCCCATATATTTCCGTGTACACCATTTATATTGACAATTTCCCCAGTATTGTTAATACTGTGTCATCCCGCCAGCCCCAGGGGGTAGGGGGGATTCACACATAAGGTGATTTACGTACGGTCTATTATATGGTCTGGGAGGGACGGAGTCTCGTCCATTTAAGTAGATCGGGTGTATAATGCTCTGCCAGTGAGACATCTGTCGCCTTCGTTCTCTCGACTTTTTTTTTCATTTTTTTTGTATACCAGAACAGAATTCTTTTTTAGAGACAGAAATTGTCAGCTGAGAAGATCGATGTCCCCGGAAGCAGGAGCGGTAAGCAACGTTGTGTACGTAGGTCGACGTTTGCTCAGCTACACTGTAGTGGGAGAACTAAGGGCTGGACGCTCTCTTGTCTCGACCCTACACTTTCCATCGTGTTTGCGGCGGCGTTGACGTTGCGATGATTTCGCCACCGAGTTTGCCTTCGTGGCAGTGGGTGAGGGTATGGCTGTCGTATCGTGAGCCTGGGTGAGGGGTGCAGGCGGGTGGGAGCGTGTAAACCGGATCATAAATGGTGGCGTTGTGTCAGGTGGGCGGCCAGTGTTTGTCAAATAGCGCAGCCAGGTATGTGGGCCCCGCCCCTCCCTCCCTACCCCGCGCGCTTATCACGCCGGAATGTACACACTGTGGCTCCTGTAGGATCCTGTTGCCGGCTGCCGATCACCTCCCCTCCTGCACTGCTTCCTAGGGCCTCTTTGAAGTTTCTGCTGCTCCTCTCATGTGATTGTTTCTGCTGTTGCTGCTCCTGATTGCCAGTCCTAATTGCTGCTGCTCCTCCTTATTTTACTTTCTACTAGTTCTTACTGCTACTATTGCTGCCAGTTCGTGCAGCAGCTGTTCCTGGATGTCAGTCATTACTGCTACTGTTGCTGACAATTCTTGCTTCACCTCTTCCTGGTTGTCAGTCGCTACGGTTGGTATTGGCGTTACTTTCCGCTAGTTCTTGCTGGTGTTAGTACCAGTTATCGTATGTCGCTTCCCTTCCGTGTTGCTGATCCTCGTTGTCGTTGGCTGTTACTGTTGTCCCCCTCTGCGTATCTTTAATGTTGCTATTGCCTCTGCTATTGTTACATGATACCGATTCAGTCTTTTGTAGGCACTGCCACTGCTGCGGAAATTGTAGCTGTTGATCCCTGTTGCAAACATTGCTGATCGTCCTCGTTGTTGCTGTTGCTATCAGTTTGTGGTGGTCATGAAGGTGGTTTTTGGTGTTTCCTGGTGATCCACTCTGCTCCTGTTGCAGTTAATGCCTATGTTGCTGTTGCGTCCTACCACAGTGGCTGCTGCTTACGATGCTGCAGCTTCTGACGTTACAGCAGGTCGTGCTGAATATCTTTTCTTTCATTTCCCATTATTCGTTTTTGCTGCTGCTGCTTCTGTTGTTTCTTCCAGCGGACGTTGTTGTTACTGTTACGTTGCCAACTGTTGCTGCTTGTGTTGGGTTTGGCCGACTCCAGTCTCTGCCAGAGAACGTTCGCCGCTCAGTAGCGTGAATGGTATGCACCGGGACCTTAAACGATACATTTGTAGTCAGAGAGCAGCGGAGGCTCTGTCTTAACCTCTTGACAAGTTCGGTATCTCTCTTGTCTCTTTTTGAGATATATATTTATTGTTCTTTCTCGTTAATTCAAAGTGGTACCCTCTAAAGAGAGTGGGTATTGATAAGAGCACAGACGCGTCTTTTGTTTTTCATAACAGAGCCTAGAGTCATTGTATGAAATCTTATAGGGGACAAGTCTTGTGGGAAGAAATTGAAAATGTAAATGAAAGATTTTAAAGACGAGGAAAAAAAAATGCGTGTATGATGCATGAAAGGAAAGCTCTTGGTAAGGGTTCTCTTGATGAGACAAAGTGAAATAAGCATTTCTGATAAGGAGAGTGAAAAATGCTTTTGGGCATCACTAGAACACTCCTAAGTCAAGAGCGTAGTGCTTATTGGGTGGCTGGTGTCTACATCGTACTAACAATGAGGTTGTAAGTTGGTTCCGGACATCACTTACAACACTCCTAAGTCAGGAGCGTAGTGCTTCCCTATGCGGCTGCTGTCTACATCCTGCTGACACGGAGGGTGTAAGATGGTTCCAGGCACCACCTCACCACTAAGTTTGATAGGTCAGACCTCCCCGGTCGCCTGATGTCTACATCCTGCTCCATGTACAGCGATAGTTGAGGACATCCAGGACGCCGATACGGTATTATTTAGGAGAGGTGATTGGACCACTGTGAGGGGTATACCATACTTATACCTTACATTGGTTTCATGGGCTATCTTTAACCCCAGGCTTCCCCTGGTGAGGGCAAACTATCTTTTGTGTAGTCTCGATGCAGGGGGGCTTTAAGTTATGGGCTCGGCTCGCTTCCATAGCGCCACTGTGAGTGGGTGAGAACATATCTATGCATGGAGCGTTGTGCCGGGGTGGATGTTGTTCCTTGTCGGAAAAAGGAACGTTGCTGGGGAGTGGATAAAAGCAAGAGACAGTCTTACGGGAGCGGATTAGCATACACAGGCATGGAGTGTCATGAGGTCATGGTGTATCCAGGCATGTCCGGGAGGGATAGATGGTGCTGCACCCAGACGTGGACCGCCCTGGAGGGATAGATGATCCTTTACCCTAGAACAGGCCGTCCTTGAGCAGTAGATGATGCACCTAGGCAAAGACCGTCTTGGGAGGGATATATGGTCCTGGAGGGTACCCAAGCATGGCCGTCTTGGAAGGATATATGATGCTATACCCCCGGGAAGGACCGTCCTGGATGGAGAGATGATGCTATATCCAGGCATGGCCCGTCTTGTGGGGTTAGGTTAGGTCGCACTCAGGCATAGGACTTTGTAGAGGGATAAAACGTCACATACAGGCGTGGACCGTGGTGCACACGGACGTGGCCACATTGGAAGGGTAGGTGGAGACATACCTGTACAG
Organism: Panulirus gracilis; assembly: GCA_032361445.1. Classification (NCBI taxonomy): domain Eukaryota; kingdom Metazoa; phylum Arthropoda; class Malacostraca; order Decapoda; family Palinuridae; genus Panulirus; species Panulirus gracilis. The sequence continues at coordinate 5,073 of JAUUEG010073063.1, read as the reverse complement.
CTTATATGAGTATGGGAAGCAATTACCTTATGTAGTCTCTACCTATATCGCCATCGTAATTAACACCTGTACCATTCCCAGAGCACTACAGTTCAACCTTGCAGGAACCTAGATATATTAGGCTTACTCATATCCTCCACTCTTTCGAGAAAGCTACATATAATGAATGTAACAAAATCTGCTTCCCATAAGGTTGGGTGTTAATTAGGTACCGCAATTATTTTTCTCTTGGATAACTATTGCATGTCTAAAGATGCCCCATTCAATCCAGTATGGAGTACTGCTCACGTAATGTATAGTGGCTTTTCTTTCACCTTTCTTTAGCCTGGAATTGCTATGGGCGCAGTCTGGAAAAGATTCAGTAATACTTTCAAAGTAGTGGAGGAAACATATGTGTCATTGCGTATGAGACGGTCTTTCATTACAAAACCGAAGTGGTGGAGCAGTGTCATAAGAAATGCTTGTTGTCAAAGAAAGTAGCACATGAGAAAAATAGACAAATAAGCATCATGACAGAGTACATTATGTAGATTTGTTTAGAGAAACTAAGGAACTTTGTACGTCGAAGCAAATGCCAGAGAAGCTTATATTGCTGAGAATAACAAAAGAAACCCTCAAAGAGTACCTGAAGTAAGAAAGTCATTACCCAATCATTTGGGCCGCACATACAGAAATGGTAACTTGATTCAAGACAACAAAGCCATAGTAAAGACTTTAAACGATTTTTTTCTTTTAGCATTTTTATTTACCGTTTAAGATAAAACTCATGTGAGTTCAGCTCCAGTGCTAAAAGGAGAAAAACGTTTGGCAACTTACTGAAATGAAAGACGAAAATATGCTATCAGCGCACAATGGAATGAGAACATATAAAGCAGTAAGGCCTGATTAGTTTTATTCGAGTATTCTGAAAGAGGCAAAAAATGAGATGATTAAACCCTTGTTTGCTCTTTTCAGTAAGTCACTTGCTATGGGAAACGTTTCAGAGGAATTGAAGTTTGCCAGTTTAACACCGATATTCAAAAAGAAAAAATGGTGAGAAATCACTGCCTGGAAATAATTGTGTCTAATTAGCTTAATGGCTGTAGTTAGTGAACTAACTGAAACCATCAATCAGGATAAGATTGCAACCCTTTTAGAAAATTACCACATAATAAACGATTCTCAGCATGGTTTTAGGAAGTAATCAGCATATATGATGAAAGTAAAGCAGCTGATATCAGCTATTTAGATTTTCAAAAAGCATTCAATAAAGTTCTACATCAAAGATTACTGGCAAAAATTGTCATATGGCGTTGTTGATGTTGCAGTTTGATAGATAGGAAATTGGTTGACTGGCTGTAAATAAAGAGTTGTGATTAATGCTTGTGTCTCAGAATGATTAGACATAAAAATGGAGTGCCACAAAGATCACTCTCAATGCGTGTTCTCTTTCTCACCTGTATTAATGATACTGAAAATGAGCTTCATTGCAAGATATCAAAATCTGCTGATAATACAGAGCAGGGAAATAAATCTAAAAATGAACTTGAATTTCTACAGCTTCAAACTGACATAGAGAGACTGATGGATTTGACTCATAGGTGGCAAGTGAGTTTTGATATTGATAAGTGAAAAGTTTTTCATACTGGTTGCAAAAATGAAAGGGCAAGCTACAGTGTGAATTCTGTTGAGCTGCAAAAGGTAGATGAGAAAAAAGATTTGGGCGTTATAACCACTCATGATCTAAAACCATGCGAGTAGTGCACAGAAAAATGAAAAGAGAGAACAAAATTCTTGAATTGAGAGTTTGGGCCTTTGTACTTAAGTCTTGGGAAATCATCTTTATTCTTTATAATTCATTAGTTTGTCCCCATCTTGTATAATGTGTTCAATTTCAGTCACCCTACCTTAAAAAAAGACAGTCAGAATGGAGAGAGGTTAGCATCAAGCTGCTAAGATGATTCTTGTGATGAGAAACAAATCCTACAAGAGTAAATTAAATGACTTGAATCTAATTAGTTTAGAAAAGAGAAGGCTGAGGGTGATGTAATGCAGGTATTCAGTATTATCAAAGGCTTTGATGATCTTGATCTTTCAAGTTACTTATGACTTGAGTTATCTGATTTCACTCATAGTTATGTATACAAATTCATGGTTGAACTTGTTACCTCAAATGAGGTGAAATACTTTTTCTTCAACAAGATTGTTAATGTACTGTGGTCGACATGTGGATACCTGGCTTAGGTTGGTGTGTGTGTGTGTGTGTGTGTGTGTGTGTGTCTGTATGTCTGTATGTCTGTCTGTCTGTCTGTGGCTGTGTTTATACACATATAGGAGTAGACATTCTAAAGCTTACTTGAGCTTCCATGGTTTCATACACAGCCATATCCACTCCCAGGTATCTAAAATGCTCCACTTTCTTCAGGTTCTCTACATGCAAACTCACACTCCAACTGATTTGTCTCTCTATTTTGTTAGACTTGATAACCATACTTTTGTCACATAGTTTCTTTTTTCTCCCAAACTCAGACACCAACTTCTAAAATTCTGTACTTAAATCTGTCACATGCTATATTGTCAGCAAACTGCAGACCTGCCCCTCTCTTGAAGGCCCTGGCATTCACATTCCCCACCAACCCCCTCTGTTAACAGGTTAAGCAGTGATAGTGACATCACACATCCCTGTTGCAGACCCACCTTCACCTTGAATCTTTCGCCCTTTTCAACTACTACTCGGCAGACTTTTACATCATACATCTCTGTTTCATATATTTATTGTTTTCCCTGTTTGTCATTATGTAAAAGTGTTTACATGCATTCTGCTAGTCCTAAGGCACCTTACCTGGGGCTATACTAACTTTGAGTAGCTCAACCAACCCGTTGAAAACACTATCGTCCCCTTTATTGGAATTCCAGCAAAAAGACTGTATATAGCACCCTTGATTTGTGTTTGTTAGAATGGCAGCTTAGGTTAAGCACTACTACAGTATGCTGCAGATCTGGAAGCACGTCACACAGAATGCACAGGGTTCTCATTTCAATCAGTGGGCATATATGGTGTACTCAGAGGGAATTCTCCATTACATGAAAATGATGAGCTAAGTAGTGTAAATTGCAGGATGGTGGCTTGTGCTACAGACCTAAATAAAAGTTCTTTTAATTGCAGGATTTGTCCTTGGTGGAGGGATTGGTCTTTTTGCAGCCAGTGTCACACCAACAATTCCTACGGCAGAAAAGCCTCACCAATCAGCGAGAGAGGTAAGAATATTTTTGGAAGGATATTTTAGTGCTTTCATACTGATTGTTTTTGCTGTCATATTGTATTTCATAGTTAGTAAATTCTGATTTTTACTTAAAGACTTTAAATTGTCAACAGTATTGAGCTTACTACAATGATTGCCATTAATTATTTTATTTGGTTCTTTTCCTGTATCTGATATAGTTGAAAGACTATGCAACATACATTTTGTTGGTATATATTTGATATATGTGCTTGGTATGTGTACTTAGTGAATTATCATGAAATACATGATAGTGATTTCTGTGCCTGATAGCAAGCTCATATCTGCTTGTTACCCCATCAGGGTTTCACTGTAGACAACAAAGAACATAGAAAGTAAAGCTCAAAAGTTTAGTGACCTCTTAATAATATGATAACGGTTGAATATTAGCAGTTAGTGACTGATATGTACAAAACTCACAATTAAGGCATGGATTACAGCATCTATTTTTTGGCTCCTCTGTACCCAGTAAGCATAAGATCATGTCATTCAGGGTGCAGATTACAATTATTCTCAAAGCTCCTTTCTTTTTTACTAATGCTTTCATTCTCACCATTTCTGTATACACCAACTGCCCAGATTTTTTACCTTTTAGTAATGTGCTTTTGAATATTGTTTTACAATCTATGTATTCACCAGTTATAGGTAGATAAGTATTATGTTTGAGAAAAGAAACCTGGATGTTCTGGCTCTGAATGAAGATAAGCTCAAGGGTAAAAGGGAAGAATGGGTTTGGAATGTTTTTGAAACAAAGTCAGGGATTGGTGAAGGGGCAAGAAATGAGGTGGAGATGGAGTAAGTATTTTGGACTGTTGAATGTATTTGATGGTAGTGTGGCAAAGGTAGGATATGCGAAGTGAGAGAGTCATGGAGAGTGGTCTGGTGGAGAGAGAAGAGGTGGTGAAAGCCTTATGTAAGATGAAATGTGGCAAGACAGCTGGAGTGGATGGTATTGCTGCTGAATTTATCAAGAAAGGGGGGTGAGTGTGTTGTTGATTAGCTGGTTAGGATTTTCATTCTATTGGTTAGTTAGGATTTTCACTCTATGAATGGATCATGATGAGGGGCCTAAGGATTGGCAGAATGCATGTATAGTGCCATTGTATAAAGGCAAGGGAGATAAAGGCGAGTGTTCAAATTACAAAGGTATATGTAAAGTGTACCTGGTTAGTAGTAAGGGAGAGTAGCAATTGAGAGTGAAAGCCCATACAGAGCTTCATATTGGTGAGGAATAGCATGGTTTTAGAAGTGGTTGAGGGTGTGTGGATCAGGTGTTTGCTTTGAAGAATGTTTTTGATGGATTTGTTTGTGGCATTTTTGGATCTGGAGAAGACATACGATAGGGTTTATAGAGAAGCCTTTTGGAAAGTCTTAAGAATACATAATGTGGGAGTTAAGCTGATATGAGCAGTGAGGAGTGTTATCAAGGGTGTAAAGTATGTGTATGAGTAGGGAGAGAGGAGTGAATGGTACCAAGTGAAGGTTGGTCTGCAGCAGGGGTATGTGATGTCACCATGGTTGCTTTATTTGTTTATGGATGGGATGATGATTGAGTTAAATGTGAGAGTCTTGGAGAAAGAGGTGAGTATGCGGTCTAGTATGAAATGAGAGGGCCTGGGAAGTGAGTAGTGGTTGTTGCTGTTGATCCGGTATTGGTGGTAGAAATTGGCGACTTGAATTTGGAAGAGTATTTGAAAGGAGGAAGTTGAAGTAAATGTGAATAAAAGCAAGGTTAATATGTTTAGCAGAATTGAGGGACATGTTAGTTGTGGTGTTAGTCTGAATGGAGAAAAATTGGAGAAAGTAAAACATT
>JAUUEG010072844.1:0-11314 GCA_032361445.1 Panulirus gracilis | reverse complement strand
TTTTGAGCGATCGGGGCCTGAACATGCAGGAGGGTGAAAGGCGTGCAAGGAATAGAGTGAATTGGAACGATGTGGTAAACCTTAGTCGAGGTGCTGTCAATGGATTGAACCAGGGCATGTGAAGCGTTTGGAGTAAACCATGGAAAGTTTTGTGGGGCCTGGATGTGGAAAGGGAGCTGTGGTTCTGTGCATTACACATGACTGCTAGAGACTGAGTGTGAACGAATGTGGCCTTTGTTGTCTTTCCTGGCGCTACCTCACACGTGCGTGTGAGGGGAGGGGGGTGCCGTTTCATGTATGGTGGGGTGGCGACGGGAATGGATGGGGGCAGCAAGTATGAGTGTATACATGTGTATGTATATGTTGAAGTGTATTGGTATGTATGTGTGTGTGTGTGTGTGGATGTTTATACGTGTATATGGGTGGGTTGGGCCATTCTCTCGTCTGTTTCCTTGCGCTACTTCACAAACGCAGGAGATAGTGAATAAGTATATTGAATAAATAAAATATTCAAATATATATCATTTATACTGTTATTTTGAATATAGTTATATTTATGTAATTCCTCTTTCTTAGGTGGTTGCTAACAGATACAAGAGAACATTGACTGAACTGAACCAGAGCCCTGACTCCCCAAGTAACTTCACGTTAGATGAAGATGAATTTACTGATCCAGAACAGTTTGGTATGAATAACACCATGTAAATGTATGAGACATAACCTAAAACTTTCCACTTTTTTGTATTCATCTGTATAATTATCCTATTTTGACACACTGATTGTTTTTATTGGCAGTATTAAACAGTCAGATATTAATCACCCATTGTAATGTCTGTAGAGCTCTGAATTCCCATTTTTCTTTTAAATTTAGCACATAACATTGCTTGTTATTGTCATAGCATGAGGTGTTGTCATTGCTTGGAGATAAGTTGCACTAGGTGGGGTATGTTGCCAGAATGCCTCACTTTATCAAATAAATTATGGAGTGAGGAGGAATGACATGAGGAGTGAAGAAATTAAGTAAATGATTTAAGAATACAGCTCTGATGATACAAATACCTCTGATTTACAAATCAGTGATGAAGATTCAGATGCCTTCTAACTCTCATGATTTCACTGAATGATTATAAAAAGTGTTCGGATTCCTGTACTGGTCATGACTTGATTTACTTTTTTGCTTTCTCAGTACCAAACTGGTTGTAGCTGTGGAACTAAGAAAAGACAATCAGAAAATATGTAATGTATGATGTAAGTTTGAATGGAGAAAAATTGGAGGAAGTGAAGTTTTTTAGATATCTGGGAGTGGACTTAGCAGCAAGTGGAGCCATGGAAGTGGAAGTGAGTCATAAGGTGAGGGAGGGGGCAAAGGTTCTTGGATCGATGAAAAATGTATGGAAAGAGAGAATGTTTTCTCAGAGAGCAGAAATAGGTATGTTTGAAGGAATAGTAGTTCCAATATTATTATATGATTGCAAGGCATGAGCTATGGATAGAGTTGTACAGAGGCAGGTGGAGAGAGGAAGCTTTGTCAAGGCGAGATTCAGATCAAGTGAGAGAAGGAGCGGAATTGAATGATGTGGATGAATGTAGTACTGAGTCATCATCTTATGAACGCATTTGATTATTTGTGTGGGAGAGAAAATTGTTGAAAAAAAGAGAAAAAGTGTAAGAGACAGGACAGAACTTTGAGGGACACTGCTGTTGATGGAGAAAAGGGGTAGGCTGATCCATCATCAACAACAGAGATAGATTGCCCAGAGTAAAGTTGCTGGTGGAAGAGAAAAGAAAGGTGTTTGGGCATTTCTCATGGAGGAGGAATGTGAATGATTGGGAGATATACAAGAAGAAGTGTAAGGTCAAAAGGAAGGTGACGGGGGCTGAAAAAGAGTCATATGAGAGCTAGGGTGAGCATCAACAAATGTCAAGAAGGATAAGAAAATACTTTGGGAGGAGGTTTTTATTAGAAGGTAAAAAACAAAAAGAAAAAAATGGAATAGCAGTGAAGGGGACAAATAGGGAAGTGGTAACAGGCAGAGGTGAGTTAAAAAGGAAATAGAGTGAATAGGTTAGAGGATTGCCAAATGTTAGATGATAGGGTAGTAGATTTAGGTTGTTTGGGTAGGGAGGTATCCGACATGAGAGTCAAGGCAAGTAGTTTGATGAAATAAGAGAAGAGGTGGTGAAAGCTTTGTGTATGATGAAATATGGCAAGGTGGATGGAGTGGATAGTATTTCAGCGGAGTTTCTTAAGAAAGGAGGTTACAGTATTGTTGATAGGTATATTAGGATTTTCCGTGTTTGTGGATCATAGTGAGGTGCCTGAAGATTGGCAGAATGTCTGTATAGAGCCATTGTTTGAAGACAAGGGGTGACAAAGGTGATTGTTCGAATTGTGGATGTATAGGTTTGTAGAGTGCATCTGGTAAGTTGTGTGGAAGAATGGTGATTGAGGTGGTGGTGGCATGCACAGAGCATCATACTGGGAAAGAACTATGAGGTTTCAGGAGTTGTGGAGGATTTGTGGATCAGATGTGTGCTTCAAAAAATGTATGAGAAATACTTAGAGAAGGAGAATGATTTGTATGTGGCATTTATGGATCAGTAGAAGGCATACAATAGGGTTGAAAAAGATGCTCTGTGAAAAATGTTAGAATATAAGGTGTGGGAGAAGAGCTGTTAGAAGCGGTGCATTTTTATCAGAAAGTAAACAAGGCATGTTTGTATGTAGGTTAAGAGGAAGGTGAGTCGTTCAAGGTGAAGGTGGGTGTGCAGCAGTGTGATGTCACCATGACTGTTAAATGATTTAGGATGGGGTGGTAAGAGAGGTGATTGCAAGGGTCTTGCAGAGAGAAGCAGTAATGCAATTTGCTAAGGTGTGGAGCCCTTGGAAGTTAAGTTAGTTGTTTTCTGATGATGTGACACTGATGGCAGATTCAAGTGAGGAACTGCAGAAGTTGATGTCTGAGTATAGGAGAATGTGTGAAAGGAGAAAGGTGAGAGTAAATGTGAATAAAAGCAATATTATTAGGTTTGGCAGCAAAAAGAGACAGGTATTTGGAGTATGCATTTAAATGGTGAGAATTTGGAGGAAGTACATTGTTTAAAAGAACTGGGTTTGGAAATGGTAGTAACGGAACTGGGAGCTGAAGTGCGCCATAGGTTGGGTAAGGGGGCAAAGGTCTTGGGTGCATTGAGGAATGTGTGGAAAGAAAGTTCATTGTCTTTAAGGGCTAAGATGGATATGTTTGATGGGCCTTAGACAGAAATGTAAGAGATAGGGTAAATTTGTTGGAAATGAAGTGTTTGATGACAGTATATGGTGTGAGGAGGGTTGTTGGAAATGAAGTGTTTGAGGACAATATATGGTGTGTGGAGAGTTGATCAGATAAGAAATGATAGGATAAGAGAAAGGTGCGTTTGTAGGATATGCACTGATGAGTGTGTACTGAAATGATTAGGACATGAAGAGGATGAGTTAGTAAAGGATGGTGAAGATGGTATATATATTAGAAGTGGAATGAACAAGGAAAAGGGGGTAACCAAGGATGAGGCAAAAGGATGGAGTGAAAGATGCTTTGAAGGCTTCGGGCCTGAAAATGCAAGAGGATGCAAAACATGTGAGAGATTGAATGAATCATAGTGATTTGGCTTACATGGGATGATGATGTCATTTAGCTGAACCAGGGTACATGAAACAGCAACCACAGATTGGTATGTGGAGGCTTGTTGTGGACAGGGGGCTATGGTTTTTGTGCATTATACCTGACAGCTGGAGAGTGGATGCAATTGAATGAGACCATTTCTTCATCTGTTCCTGGCACTACCTTACTAATGTGGGAAATAGCTAACCCATACAAAAGATTATGATCATGAAGAAGCAACAAATAAATCTATATTCTTTATAATATAATGCAAAATATGTTTCATTTACACCAGGTATGCATAGTGGGTGATGAGTTCATTGGGTGGTCATCAAACTCACATAGGTACATGGTTACTTAACCTTTTTCTCTAGTTCTTCTTGGTTAATTTGGACTCATATTCAGCAGTCCAGTGTCACAGTAAAAGCAGCATTTGCAGTCAGCTGTGTTGGGTATTCTTAAATTTTTGTGAAATATATTGTAAATGAGGGTGCTCAGAGAGAAAACGAAAAATCTGTGATGCTTAATGATTAAATGAGAGCAAAACAGAGTACTGTGTCATTTGGAAGCTGATTGGTGCGTTTCATGTTGGTACCCCCACATGCTTCTGGTTTCTTATAAATATTTATTAAGATAATCAGTTTATGATGCTGTTTTTGATCTTGCAATGGTTTTTAACATACATTTGTTTGCAAATGATTGTTTTATAACATCTTGTTTCCTAAATAGTAGATATTATAACACTATCAGTATTAGGAAAGATTTTGTTGAGGTGTGTTATTTTTAGTGCTTGAATGTTTACGAATATCAATTTGTGATGCTGTTTTTGGTCTTATACCTTTTATTTGTTCATAAATGATAGTTTTTTAATATCATGTGGAACCAGTTGATATTATAACACCATTACAAGGCATTTTTGTTGAGAGACATGCTTTTGCTGTGTAAACTTTTTTCAAAATTTGTCGATTGATGTTTTTGGTCTCGCATAGTCTTTTTTCATTATCTCTTCCTTTGTAATTGATTACTCTGCAATAGTATACATACTGAATAGTAAATCTCATACCAGCATCACCACTGTGAAGCAATAAGGTATGTAATAAATGAAATAGCACTACACATTATTGAATTTGTTCGCAGACTAGTTAATTATTATTTCATGTTTACCTTCCATTCATCATTATCGCTAACTGAGAATGAATTTTGGAGAGAATGATACTGATTGACTGTTTGATATAATTGACACATCTTACCACAAAGGCTAGAAGCACCCCAGTTGGTTACAGAGAGACTGCTGTTGGGTTACTTCATCTAATGGCAAGCCTGGAGTGATTTGCTGAACTTATCTAATGGCAAGCCTGGAGTGATTTGCTGAACTTATCTTTATGGAATTAGTTTTGAGACAGTCATTGGTTCTGTCTTCATTACTAATATTATCTGAATTATTTTTTTTCACATGTGGTGCTTTTATTGCTTTAATCTTTTTTTTCCCCCTCTTGTTCATTGCTCTTACTGGGTTATGGGACTTACGAATAATAGGTGAACACTTTTCAGCATCATTCTCTATATTTACTTGGGTTTGATCAGGAGGGCTAGCACTACCTACTATATCACCTCTGCCCTTGTATATGGGGTCAAAGGTTGAGTTGTATATCATTCAATTGAGAAAATCTATCTATATCTCTGATTCCTGTTCCCAGCAGGAACTCCCTTGAGTGGCCATGGCAATAGAGTCTCGATAACTAGTGAACTCCAGTGCCACTTCTTATCCTTTAGTGCCTCACCCTAAACAGGCCACTGGTAGAGAGTAACTTTAGTTCAGTGTTTGCTGAGGCTTCTAACTAATGTTCCCACTGACTACTTCTACCTAATGTGTCTACCTAATATTCCAACCTTCTGCTTCTATTTAATGCTCCTGCCTAATGTTTGTACCTGCTACATCTGCCTAATGTTTCCTCCTAATGCTCCTGCCTAAATGTTCCTGCCTACTACCTCTGTCCATTGCTCCTACCATTTTGCCAAAAGGCAAGGCTAGTGCATAGTGTTCACCACAGGAAAGTCTAGAGTAACGAAGCTTGAGCTTTGTGAGTTAAGTGTTATGTGTGACAAGGAGGCTTGTATGTTTGTGGACAGAATGCCATTAGTCCATGTGTAGGTGAGCTAGAAAGAAAAGACAGCTACCTAGGTCAGAGAAGTGCATCTTGACAACCACTGAAATGCTGGCTCACTATGCCTTCATCACTAACCCTGATAATATACCTCTTTGGTCGTTTGCTGCCCACCAACTAATATCTCCTTGATTCAGATGATTTTTCTCTTTAGTCTTAATAACAAACTTATGTAGGTATTTGAAGAACATTTGGGATTATCTTGAACACAGAGGACACCATGGATATTAGGAATGCTACAGTCAAAGGTTAAAGATCATAGAATTGCTGAGATATACTTACTAGAAAGGTTTTCCAAGGAATATGTTTTCTGCTTTGCAACATGCTGCAGTTACTGTGAGTAAAATAAGAATGGGTTGAAATGTTGTTTGGAAAGTATCATAGAAATGTATATTAAGTTCCATGACCAAAAATGGGATATTCTTCAAGTTATGAGTCAGTTTATACTTTGGTTAAACCTTATTATAAGAAGCATAACTTAGGAAAGTCCAGACTAGTTATGTGTCTTATGCCAATCAGTCCTTTAGATGCTAGGAAACAGTTTTGTAAATTTCCTGAGAATCTTATTTAAACTTACTGTTATAACTTAGGTAAACTTCTCAGGATGACAGATTTCTAGTCATCTCCCACAGATGGCAGATTTATAGCAATATTTGAAATACATTGAAATAAGTGATATAAGTAATTTAGACAGCCCTAGCCATTTAAGCACAGCACCAATAATACCTAAACCATTGTGCACCACTTGAGTCTGTAAATCTCTCTGTGCTGCTGCCATTTATTTCAAATATATACTCATTGACCCTAGCACTTTATCCTTTTGCAAACTTAAATCCTTGTGCTTGAAGGTGGACTTTTTGTCAAACATAATATTTGAATTCACTGTTCACAATCTTCTGACATGTACATATAGCAGCTTGCTAGTTTTGCATTCTAAGCCATGTACTGGGATCCCTTTTATAGCAATGGAATTATGATCTTAGAAAACCAGTTGCTAGGCAATTTGTTGGTAAACCAGGAGCAAAAGTTTTCTTTGTCTAATGCTGAAGTTTTGAATATACACGAAACTGTCAGCCTTAAGAACAACTTACTCTTATCATATGATATATACAGTATGAATGAAAACTTCCATGAAAATATGTTGATGAGAGCTTGAGGTGGTGATGGAATTGTATGGGATTAAGTTAGGGTAACTAGGAAGGATTTAGCATTTGTTTCACCTGCAGGTGGAGAATTGCTTTTAGATATATAGGAAAAAATCTTTATCAGCTGTTTGGCATGTTTTTTCTCTTTGTAGAGTTCACCGTAGCCACATGAATTGTGTATACCATCTAGTGCAGAATCTTTATATTTGAATTAGCACAAAGAATAGTATATCCATCAGGCCTCCGCAGAAGCCAGTTTGGAATACCAGGATATGTTTATGGTTGGGATCTACGTCATGAGTGAGGGTCATATCCTTGTATGAGTAATTGAACACTTCTGCTATACCCATGGTTGTAAAGTGACATATGGTAAGGAATGTTTTTACCATATCTTAGGTTTTATTTTTTTTTTTTTTTTTGCACTCAACCATTATTAGTTCCTCATTTGTCTGACACTCAAAATGGGCTTTGCAACTCACCCAAATTTTGTTCTTGAAGTTCTTCAAAGTCAACACTGCTGGCAGTCACATTGTCTGCTTGATCTGGAGCATCGTTTATGTCTACCCAAAACCTAATAAACCATGCACATACTCAAGGTACACTTTACCCCAAATATCCTAAATTTTTGTGGGTGTGACTTCCTCTCATGACATAGTGATATTGTGCTCAGTATTAAAGTATTAATGATGTTATAATTTTTCCACCACTCCCTGATTAAAGGCTTATGCTCCTCATCTTTACCTTTGATGCAAGGATGGAATGCACTGCTCAAGTAATATGCCTTAAAGGTAGCAGTCACACTCTGTTCTTCGTGCTGAAGAAGGGAAGTGGAGATTTTATTGATGAACTCATCTGTAACATTTAGATTCATATTAGTCAAGTGTTGATAATGGTCTGGTACAATCAAGCATTAGCAGTGCTCTATAGGCTAATTTTTTACTAGCACTGTAGCACTTAACAGCCGGTAAACCATTCTTGAAAAAATGTTTTGGGTTACCCAAGCCTTCTGGTTAGAATGCCAGATTACAGGTAATGCTGCTTCTGCATAGCCTCTCATATCCTTGGAATTTTCTGAATAAAATACTTATGAGGTCTTAAACTTCAAAGCTCCCATAACATTCTTTCTTGGAGAAGCATTAAGCAATCTTTGGCTGTCTTTAACTCTGGAGCGGTCTTTTCTTCCTTGTTAACGAGTGTTCTGGCTAGCCTACTTTTCTTAAGTAAGGTTGTATCATCCTTGTTAGATGCTTGTTGAGGTGTGTAATATCCTTACTTAATGAGTTTCTTAATATCATCAGTATGCTGCTCCACTGCTGCAGTATCAGCACTAGCAGTCTTCCCAGTCATATGGATGTTATGCAAACAGTGATCCATCTTAAACCTTTCAAGCTTCCCCATACTAGGATCAAAGGTTACCTTCTAAGTTATCTTGCCAACTTCATTCTTCAAGTCATCATATGATGACTTGACCTTGACAACTGCAGTTGTCAGTAGCGTGGTTCTTTGACTGTGATATTATCTCCAGAGACTTAATAGATTTTTCCACCAGTTTCATGACATCACTGCTTTTCTTTTACACCAGCTTAGCTTTTAATGGAGTGCTAGACAAAGAACTCCATCTTATTTTGTATTTATTATTCCTGATAGTGGTCACAGTCAAGTGAGCAGGACACATTGACATATCTTTAGCCATGAGTGTTTTGTCATTACCAGACCTCTTGTGTATCTATAATTTCACTTCAGGTGTTGTAGTCTAATGTCTTGGATTCCCCATAGTATCTTTTTACATTATTCACAAACATAACAAAAGGACTGATCTCACTTTAGATAAGGAAATAGTGGGTTAAATGGTTGACAAATCATGGGAAAAGTAAATGTTGGCTAACGTGTTTTTGTGTATCCCAGTGGTTGGGATATGAATTGAAATGTGCTTTGCCAATGGGTGGGATATGAATTGAAAAGTATTTTGTTGTAACATCATAATTAAATGAATGATGAGTAAGGAAATACCCCTGAATGTACTGAAATATTGTTTTGTATAATCAAGGGAAAAGAACATTTTATACATTAAAGATTTTTCTTCTCATTCTTGATTGCCATATGATTGCCATATTTGGCATTAATGAGGTAGTGCCAGGAACAGACCAAAAAAAAGGCCACATCAGCTCACATCCATTCTCTAACTGTCATGTACAATGCACCGAAACCACACTTCCCCATCCACAACCAGGCCCCATTAAAGATATCAAGGAAATTATTTTCAAATCCATTGCAACTTCAAGGGGCTATTTACTATTATGTGTCACATAAGAAAAATGTTGCTGTATGAGTTATGATACAGGGGCTCCTAGTACAGATATTTCCCTGTATACATTGGAAATGGTTTCTGGAAAATGCAACAAAGTGAAAACTTATACTAAAACCAGTTTTACTGAGGGATACAATGGGACAAAGTTGGAGGAGATTACATTTCCGGAGAGATTTGTCTCCATAATTTTCATACAGATTGTATTGTATTTAATAATGGGAAAATTAACACTTACCCAAATTGGGTCAGGCTCTTGCATGGCACTGTTTGGGTGAGGGAGGGAATAGCGGAGTTTCCTCAGGACTAGCTGTGTTTTCATCTAAGGATGGATTTACAAAGAATTAGTCCAGAGATATCACAACTCTTGTAGCCTTTTGATGAATAACAGTTGTATTAACTAGCATATATTATGGATTTGATCTCCTATCCAGACTATGATAAATAGTATCAAAGTGCCTCAAAATATCTAACATTACCTCAAAGCTAGTGCTTTACCAGCTTTTTTCTTGGGAGAAGTACAAGACTCACATGGGTGTTTAGCACTCATAGTAAAAGGTGATTTGAGGAGGTTGTAAGCAATTTTGTCATGTAAGAATGTGGGTCATATTTCCATTGTGTAGTCATGTGCATCAAACTGCTTACCTTGTTAGATGTTGCCTCTCCCTTGGGGATTAACTCCCAGTATTGCCATACATGTTTTTGTTTTTCATTCTTGTGTTATCTATTCTTTCATGGAGAATGTTTAACAAGTCCCTAATTAATACTGATGATGAGTGCCTGAAAAGTTTTACTTTAATCAAAACATCATTCAAAACTGATTTTCCCAAAGATACAATGTTATAACAGAGTAGGACATTTTGAGGACAAATAGGCTGAAAAACTTTACAAAATATAAGAAAAACAATAGTATCACATTACAACAGTAAAGCAGGTGTAAATAAAGGGCTCTGTTGTTGACTTTTCTCCAGAATCTTTCTTCATACCCATAAAATGAACTTGCTCTTACCATGATTAAGCTCATACCTTTACTCACAGGTATCCAGTGATGCTGAGCATCTTGCCAAATGATATATTGATTAACTGTTTACAGAGCATTAATCAACCCACTCCTGTTTCTAATCGATTGATTAGTAGACAAAGTTGCAGCATTTTTGTGATTGAAAATAAGTGTAGAAGCGTTTGTAGAATATTTACAGCTTCATACTGTTTGTATATGTTTCACTGAACTTCAGGGATGGTTCAGGACTTCCAGAGGCATGATTCATTTGTGTTATCCATAGTGATTAACAAAACATTGTCATGTCTTGGACAGAAAGTTTAACTTCAAAATGACAGATATGTTAATCAGGGACTCTGTGTAATTCATCAGAAATATTAGCTGCATAGCAACATTATTGAAAACAACTTTAATCAAGAAGTTCCTTTGTTTGCAAATTACTGTATACTGATATGTAGTAAAGCAGTGGATATCTTTATAGTTCTGTTTCCACTGTGTGGAGGTGGAGACCTGGCTGGAGGGAGCACTCATTGTCTTTCAACATGAGTGTCTGTTAGTAACTGAGCCTTGCTGATAATTCTACATGCTGTAGTTCTAGGAGTGACATCTTGCATCTATACATGCCTCTTTTCAGTAAAGGAAGGACGAGATCCTTGAAATGCAGGCAGGAAAATTAGACCTGCGATTGTTTCAAAATCTATCCAACCAGGTGCCCACAACAGTGTGAGTAATCCTGAAAGGATAAAATTGTAATGTAAAATGTGACTCCCAGTACCACAAGATGGACCGTGGACAATGATGAGGGAAAAGTAATCCCTATATGTCTGTTTTGTTTTGTAGGAAAATGAAATTACTTTTTTCTTCTAAGTAAACATAAGAGATACTCTAGGGGAATGCTACTTACATGCATACAAGTACCTAAAGTGAAATTTTATCAGAAAGGCAGGGTTAGCACTTAGCGCTCACTGCATGTCTTGCTTGATGAATAATGCTGTTTCTCTCTGCCATGCACCTCACATGTTTCTCAAATTGATGTCCATCAAGGACTGATGTTGGTC
>JAUUEG010072622.1:0-11315 GCA_032361445.1 Panulirus gracilis | reverse complement strand
TGTAGTTTACGCCTGCTCGAGATTGTAGACTGAATGACAGTAATTGATACGAAAGGATGAATAACGGAAAATGAAAGATGAAGTAGATGTATATGAATGAGGTGAAGGGGAGGTAAAGAACAACAAGATAGAAAGTGAGTAAGGATAAATTAAACAAAGATTGAGGGGGAAGGAGCGTGGTGTTGGTATGCAGGTGCAAGTGAGGTTATGCAAGGACGTGTGTACGCGTGGCGCCCACATTACCTAGACTAACTGGTTGGCTGATGGAAACCAGCGCTTGCACATAGGAAACATATCTTTAGGGCTTAGATTATGTGCTTACGTATATATACATGCTGATGTACGTGTGGTATAACCTCAGTATACATAGCTCTACAGAACTGTGTTTGGTACTTGATGCCAAACATGGACAAGAAGAAAATGCTGTTCCTCGTATCATTTTAATCACTGAGTCAATACTTTTTGCTTTGCCGTTAGTTATCTGTTAACAGAAGCGTAAATCCCACAGAAGGACGTGGCAGGAGGCGCTGCAGAAGACGTGGCGTTAGTGGTAGCTAGGGCCTCCCAGGCACGTCAGGTACAGCGGATCTCCGCCGTGGAACAACGAGCCGAGAAGCTGGATTTCGCCCTCACTCGTGTGCAGAAGAAGGTGAGTGACTGAGTGTGTGAACGAGGGGGACTCCCGAGACCCAGCCAGCTGCAGAGACGAGACATTTAATTTGGGTCTCGCCGTCTCTGTCGTTCCTCGGTAGAAGAACGAGACGACACGTTTCTATCCAAAGCTTTTATACACATCAGCCGTTGGTGGTGACCTTTGTTAATTCAGTTATCATAACAGATTTCTGTTTCTCAATTACTTTTACTGAATTTCTGTAATGTAATTTATCTTAGTTTTTTCTTATATATTTCATTTGATCAGTGTGAAACTAGAATACAAGTATAGCATTATATTTTCTTTAAGTAGATTTCGACACCACAAATACGAGATTTTAGCGCTTATCAACCCTTCACATTAAGTAGTCTAATCATATTTTTCGTGAAGAATTTCTTCATTTTCCTCGTTTAGTTAATCAAGCTCATCTTTCCTGCAGGTGTCGTCATTGTCGTCTGGCTCAGTAAATGATGAACGACTGGCAGAAGTAGCCGAGGCGGAACGACAACTTGAGACCAAAGTTGAAGCCGCAGCGACGGGTGTTGGTGAGGTGAGGTCGTCCTCGGTGCAGCTCATGGCCGCCTTGGAGGCGCTAGAGGCCCGGATGGAGAAGGAGGTAGCGGAGGTGAAGCAGGAAGTGGCCAAGTTGGAGTTCACAGTGGCCGAGTCAGTGGCTGAGCGACAGAGTGGCCAGGACGACGCTCGAGTGGCCCACGACGATACCTCAGCCTTGAGGACGGACTTACAAGCTGTGTCACGACGACTCGACCAGCTCACCCTCAAGGTAGCCACGCTGGAGGGTCGCAAGCTAGAGGACGAGGTGGCAGTCGCACAGTGTCACACCCAACACCTCACCCTCGACCTGAGACTCAGCGACACCTTAGCGCGTCTGCAGGAAGTGGAGGAACGACTCCGACGCTCCCGCTCCCGTGGTGGACACAACCACTACCTCCGCCCCTGGAAGGACGTCGCAGAGGAGGCGCAAGAAGGGAAGAAGCTCCGTCGCAACCACTCCCCGAGTGGCTAGTGCCAGGGAGTGAGGCCAATGGTGGATCACCCGGGGGCTCTGTGCCATCCACACACTGACTCTCAGTGCCTCACTGCACTTAGTCTTCATCTACTGAACCTTACTTCAAGATGAGGGAATATTCCACTTAGAATTATACACCTACTTTCCCACGTACCTCCCATCCTCACCACTACTCTTTACCCCTCTCTTCCCTTTTTCTTCAGACTCAAAAAATGCACAATACTCTCTTTCATATCCGCCACTTGTGCCCCTCTTTCCAAGGGTCTCTCGACCCCTCCTCTTCTCCTCCTTCCCTTGCATAGCTTTGTTAAATGTTCTTCCCTTGGCCATGTCCTTTCTAAAAGCCCCACCGCTTCCTCAACCTCTTCACCGTAGTGCCTGAACGAACGTTTTTGGTCATCAGTTCCTAGTCAGAGGAGAAAAATGGATGAAATATATAGAAATTTGAATTTAGTCGAGATATATGTAAAGATGTGCCTTTTCTATATTGATTACGTTTGAGTCCCCAGATCTCCTTGTTTCAAATTGGATTTCATTTGTCGCTAATCTTGGTACATGATCAGGTTATGTAAGGCTCCCAGTCGTGTTTGTGTTTGGGATTAATCCTATATCTTAAGCAGCACCTTAGTGTTGCCTTTATGAACATTAGGGCTTTTAAATGTTGCTAGATAATATTTTACAAAGAGCTGAATTTGTGAACCGTTTGTCTGTCCATATGTTAACTGATTTTCATTTTCTTTACAAATGAAACAAATGTATTTGGGGAACTCTAAGCACAAATGTATATGAAATGTATATGATAGATTTAAGACAGTATTATATGCCAATTACATGCAAACTCTTGTAGTCATATGTCCAGTGTTTGATGTGTCATGTATGTGAGGGAAATGATTTTTGATCTCGAAAAATAAATTTATATATTGAAAGGACCACATTCAGGATGTGTATATGTGGTTAGAATTTATATTGTATGATACTCCAGTTTCGTTTCTGGTGGATAAATGAAAACACGAGCCTAGATGAAGATAGTTTATATACACTCACTTTGGAGACCACTCATAGACTTTCTTTTATCCCTTCTTGTGAGCCCTACCAGTCTGCATGTGAGTGCATCCCTTGAGGGCGGGGTCTCCTGAGTGCATACCTTAGATCTAAGGGCGTCCCCTGAATGCAGTCATCAAGCAAGATAAACACTGTTCCTCCCTGTGCTTGCTGTAAGTGTGTCTGTTGAACCCATGTTCCCTGAGTTCACCTGAGTGCATGTTGACCATCTGGCGTACCTTGAGTCCCCCTGAATGTGGTCCTGAGTGCACTTCAGCTCAAGCGTGATCACTGGTGATCATGTAGCAGTAAGCTTATAAAAAAATTAAAAAAAAAAACGCTTCGGTTGCTGTACATATTGTAAATATTCTCGTTTCTCTGTACAGAATATTTTTATATGTTGAATAAAATTGTCATAATGGTTGAAGTCTGAGATTTCTCTTATCCCTTAATGTATCATCAAGAATAGATCAGTAATCCATGGCAATTGACCTAAAGAACCGTCAAGTAATCAAAGAAAACTGTGTGATTAACCATCTTAAACAGAGTGATAAAATCTCTGTACATGTAGCAATCATTACACAGAGCTGTGTATATACCACACGAGCTTCTTTGCGTGTAGAAAGACATATATATATCTCTTTTTCATGAATGTTGTTCGTATGCATAGAATTGGGTACAAAGTGTTTACTAGAATTGGGTACAAAGTATTTACTATGAGGTACTTATATTCTTTGTTGTACATTGAATATATGAAAAATCATACACACGTATATAGATAAACAAAAACACACACAAATAGTCATATATTTCTCTAAGAGTCATGATTAAAACGAAAGACAGTCAGATAAAATGTAGGCATTACAGACGACATAACACGACAGTCAGAGAAAATGTAGGCATTACAGACGACATAACACGCTGGTGGCGCCATCTGTCGTCCAGCCGCGCAATCAACTCGTGTTATATCATCACGAAATATTGCGTGTAGTTTTATGGGTATTGCGCTTCCCACTACTACAGCTCTCTGGAGCACATTCAGTGAGGGTCCTCCAGGCTGAATCGTATCACATCAGTTTCTCCTCACCCCTGGAACGGACGTGGCCAGCATCAGTGGATTAATTACCCGAGGATAAGATATTGCAATGGTGAGAAAGTGTTTGGGATACCACATTACTGCAAGATCTTAGCGGGCGGGATGGGCTGAGACTGGATGATGGCTAACGCGGATGTTAACAATCTCTAGTGTTGAAAATAATCCCATACGCTGTTATTTGACGGTGACATAACTACATACGCTATCGTTTGATGACAGCATCAGCACATACGCTATCATCTGACAGTGTATAAACAAAGATGAGAGCGTAAATGAGAGCATTTATCAATACATTGCAGATCAATGTGGCAACACTGGGACTGATTGTTTCACCAAGCAACGAGCACTTACTAGAGGATAACGTGTGCCTAGACACTGATAACAGTGAGGATGTTATCTTTTAACGTAATCTGTCACTCGGGATTATTGCATACGTATCTTACGTACCGAGTTAGTGAAGTGATTAAGTTTAGTTATGCGTCAAGGTGATGGCTTAATGGCGAACTACCGCTAACCAATTAGTGAGAACTCGGTATTTCTTTTTATTTCTTAATTATGCGTTTGTTTATTGAAGCTGCATCGAATCTGTAGATAGACATTAAGTTGACGATGTGTTGGTGAAAAAATAAACGCGATCTGTGCCCAGATTTATACGAAATAAGCATTCTTAATGACGTCCAACCATTGTTACGCTCGTTAAGGGTAATTCTCGAACATTGTTGGAAGAATATTCTACTTTTATTGAATTTATATACATTATTGTGACCTACGTTAATGATGCACGTTACTGGGAAGTGGAAAACGGATTGGAAGTTAGTAAAGACGGGATCAGGTCCTGATAAATGAGTAAGGGAAAACTTCGAGCGTTAAAACATATCAGATGACCAGTTATCCAGTAGTTTGGCTTTTAATCATGGATCGAAATTTAAGTTAAAGGTTGATAGAAGTTTATGGAGTATTCCAACCTCAGTTATAGGTCCGAGTGGTGGTGATGTGAGGCAGGGAAGGCCCAAAGCTGAGCTGATGTGCACCAACGAAGAAAGAAAAGATTGATAAATGACCTTTTCTGTGTGTGCTGTCCTACCCACCGTGTCCGAAATCTTGCCTTTTGACTTAGACTGACATAGATCTCGCTTATTTGGTTTATATATCGTATATTTTAGATCTCCTTGCAACCGAATACGTAGTTAACTTTTTATTGAATCTTTCTTGAATATATGGAATACGTTAAAGATGTATAGATGCATTGAAAGAGATCATTTATTAGACAGTAGCGTCCGAATGCACTACAATACCCACCACCTGCATCAACCTAATTACAAAGAGTCTCTAAATATCACATATATCATAAAATCGATTCATTTTCAGTCCTTCTTTTGTGTTGTGACTCTTACGTTCATTAAAACACGAATTAAGAAATCGAATCGATATGGAATATTATATCAAAGAAAG
This sequence comes from Panulirus gracilis, assembly GCA_032361445.1. NCBI lineage: Eukaryota > Metazoa > Arthropoda > Malacostraca > Decapoda > Palinuridae > Panulirus > Panulirus gracilis. The sequence continues at coordinate 6,044 of JAUUEG010072622.1, read as the reverse complement.
TCAACTTAGGTTTATTTTCACAAATCTTCAAAATTTTAAGGAAAATTTTAGTTTCGTTTTATGATGTGAATCCGGTGATTACTTATTATAGATATCAATTCCTCCTCTATGTATTGCGAAAGATTCCAATTGGAAATGAAAAACAGCCCATACGTGTAAAAGATAATTTCAGAGGACACGTTTTTAGCCCGTAAAGCACTTCAAAAATCTAAGTAATTTGTTCTATTATGACCAATCACAATATCATAGTTTCCCATAAAAAAGTAGCCATGTAGAAGAAAATTTATTTTTCTTAAAGAAAACGATTTAGACGAACCCCCAACTGAAGCAATTTATAGAGATTGCTATTTTCATATGATGATATTTTACTAAGTTACCGGTCAAAATAGAAAATGGATAGATAACTTTTTTAAAGAAAACGAAATTTTTGTTGCATAATCTAAAGTAATATGTATATTTTGTGGTGGTTCATTGTTATAAGTTACAAAAATATACACTTATTATCTTTTATATCTAATAAGACATTTTCTTGACCCAAAAGTTATGAGGCATCTATAATTCGACAGATCACCTTATGAAATATATATCGTAGATAAATGGAGACAATTCACGTAATTATCTTTGTTAATTGCAAATGAAAATTCAGAGGTGTTGAGAGAAAGTTAAGAATTTATATAATACACCATAAATAGCTTTGCACATCACCCTTGCAGTAGCCATAGTGAGAGCTTAACTACATTCCAGGCATTCATTCAGATACCTTCTCGTAGACGTAAACTTCTTTATCTCCCTCTGAAGCCCTTATTTCATTAAGGGTGTTTACAGGGAGCCTTTATGATAGGTTTTTGCAGGAGATGAAGTTTGCCTCCCATCTTGAGAGCATCTTGGGGAACAAGTTGGGTCGAGAGCTGGGCACGGCTTTGGTAAATGAGGTAGATGTCAAGATAGATGTTTTGTAATGTTGACTCTTGGCGAATGTGTTGTGGTAAACATAGCGAACCAATATACTACCTACGTTCATTCAATAATATTCTTGATAATATCATTTTTCCCTGATTCTTAGTAATATTACGAACACTTTTAACAATCAAGGATGAGAACTTGGGCCCAGTTAGCATCCATGGGTGATAATGCAAATTAGTTTTGTGTTGTTCTCAGTTGACGTGTTCGTCTCTCGTACCAACATTAATGTGATTATTCTCGTGGTGCCGATGGTGTGTAGTTAGGTCTCATAATCATCATAATGGCACTGCGTGATAGCCTTTATGGACGTTAATTAACTACTGCTTTTAGACATGTTTTAATTATGTTGTTCTTGTCCAGTAGGAATTTAATGTCATGTTTCATTTTCATGTATTGTCTCGTTCGTTATATGTTTGTTTATGAATAAGTAGTAATTTCAACCACTTTGATATTCTTTATCAGTGTCATGTAAGTGATTTGGATTTGATTTGTTTATTCAGCTTTACAAACAATTTAATCATATGCAAAGTGACATAGTATGAAAAAAAATTGCTACTCATAATCTTAATTCAAAGTATGTTCATTTCCTTCAGTTTTCTGAGCTTCCAGATGCGAGGCTCTTATCCATAGTGGAATTAGCAAAATTCAGTCACAAGTTTGCATCATGTCTGCAAACTTTCCACCTCTCACTCTGACTCAAACCTTCAAGCAACTTCACAAGTAGTGAAAAATCTAAGTAAATAAACTTTGTAAATTTCTCATGTACAAATCTAATACTTTGTAAACACTAAGAACATGACACAAGTGTTATGAGTTATAAGATTCGTGTCCGACAAAGGAATGAAAGTTGTAATTTCCACAGTAGGGAGAAGATATTGATTTGGTTCATCATGTAGTGACTGACTGTGTTTTAGGCTTCATCATGCAGTGACTGACTGTGTCTTATAGTTCATCATGCAATGACTGACTGTGTCTTATAATGCAATGACTGACCGTGTCTTATCTTCTTAGTAAACAAGTCTCTTATCCTCAGGTGCCCTGGGAAGATAATCAGGAGAAGAAAGACGATCGTGAGGAGGACACTTACAAGCATTCAGAGGATCCAAGAGGCATCTCGTATACCACCTTAGGATCCAGGAGTCATCCCCTTCACCTCGGGTCTGTTGGGTATGAATCTATCTCTCTGTGTTGGAAAGTCTGCTCGCTTGTCCCCTATTGCTTGTCCCTTCCAGATGGTTTACATTTGTGGAGTTGTGAGTCATCATCTCTGACCTACTTGAACATCTGTCCTTTCTCTGGCTCTGTAGCCAGATCAATTCGATTGGACCTGGGGTCTATGTGGTCTGTGTATTTATGTAACTCTTGGTAGCTCTCTGGCCTCTGACGGAGGGTGAAACCTGTCTCTATTGGTTCGTGACGTGGATAACTCCCTGTCTATCTGGTCTGTGACGGAGGATGACCCTTGTCTCTCAGGCCTGTGACCGAGGATGACCTCGTTTCTCTAGCCTATGACAAGAGTTGGCCTCTGTCTCGATGGCCTGTAACGGGGTGGCCTCTATCTCACAGGTCTGTGACGGAGGATGACTCTGTCTCTCTGGCTTGTGACTTGAGTTGACCTCTGTCTCACTGGCCTGTGACGGAGGATGACCCTGTCTCTCTGGCCTGTGACGGGGATGTCCTGTCTCTTTGGCCTTTGACGAAGGATGGTTTCTGCCTCCCTGGCTTGTGACGAGGATGAACCCTGTCTATCTGGCCTGTGAAGGAGGATGACCTCTGTCTCTCTGGCCTGTATCGGAGGATGACCTCTGTCTCACTGGCCTTTGACGGAGGATGACCCTGTCTCTCTGGCCGGTGACGGGGATGTCCTCTGTCTCTTTGGCTTGTGACGAGGATGTCTTCTGTCTCACTGGCCTGTTACGGAGGATGACCTCTGTCTCTCTGGCCTGTGACGTGGTTTGACCTCTGTCTCGCTGGCTTGTGATGGAGGATGACCCCGTCTCTCTAGCCTGTGACTGGGTTGACTTCTGTCTCGCTGGCTTCTGACGAAGGATGACCCATGTTTCTTTGGCTTGTGACGGGGACGTACCTCTGTCCCTCTGGCTCCTACCGTCTGGTTGTCGACTAGAGACCGTGTGACATGCTCGGGGGAGGGGGTGTTACCCTGCTGGAAGGAAACACCTCCCTCCTCCTCCTCCTCAATGCATCCCCAGCCACAGCCACATTCCTCAAGGTGATGCAAGTACTTTAATTTCTAGATTATGGCAACTTCTTCACAGTTTTGAAAGGATGATTTAGCCCATATTTTGATTCCTGGTGTTTTCTATACAAGCGTTGACACTCTCCACCATCCTTAGCAGGAGATTGTGTGATCACTGTTTACTGTAGGGAGAGAAATGTACATTCATGTTGTTGCCCCGTCTCCAACCTTTGTGTATATCATGTCTTCATATATGTACGTTTATATAGATGTCTATACGTAGGTTACACATGGTAACTCTTCTTTCTTGCATCACTCTTAAACTTTTCATAATCAATCCTCGATGCCCTCCTCAACTCATGGCCCCTTGACATACCTCTCTAAATTACTTTACATTACTTTTATGTCTGTTGTCATTACTTTAATCCCGACTTCCTTCGCTCCAGGGACTCGTAATACACACCACCAATCTTATCGTCCTTCACAGTTCAACCTTCCCCTGGCCTCAGTCCCCACCTTTTTGCAGGAACATTGCGACACGTGTAGTACACTCTTGACCCTCACGTCTTAACTGGTAGCGCGTTCAAGCGTGCTTGTCTGTGTCTGTATATCATCAGGCGTCTGATACGGAGATTAAGATGCGTGTGTGAGATGGGTAGTTAGGGAGAAATACAGCCCCAGGAACGACCCTGTATTTCGACACCCACCCTCCTCCCACTACCTCACGAAAATAATTCACCACAACGTCTGTGTAGAAATGAGCAGTCTCACGTCTTTGATAATGACTGGGAGGTAGAGGTAATGGAGAGTGTTTGGGGTAGCCTCCGTGCATCCTCAACCCAAGGTGTCCTATCGAGTCGGTTGTGAGGAGCACAACAGATTGATAGATCATCTCAACAGGTGTGGATCAACCTCAAGGGCTATAGATGAAGAGGTTGTCTTCGGTAGTCAGGATCTAATGGTGTTTAGCTTGTAGGAACCGAGTCTTAACTGCTAGTTATTTGGCTTTGAATTGATCTCTTGTATGTATACGTATATGTATTCATACATAATTTTAGCGCTCATTGAACTTGAGAGGAACGTAATGTAACAAGTGACTGGGGAAAGTTTTGGAATGAAAGATGAACGCATTGTGCATTAGGGCAATACACTAAATGAGCATCAGTAGGGTGGCGAGAATAAGCTGCTTAATCCTTAAACTTTTTACTTTGATAAATTACTTTGATATTTTTAGGGGGATGAAAGTTCCTATTGTGCTTTTCTCTCTCTCTTTTGCTGTTTATCATATCATTGTCTCATTATTGTTACTGCTACGGTCGTGAGTAGTTGGTAGAAGAGCAGATGAACACTCAGTTAAACATCTTCACTGCATAATCTCACATTAAACTTTGATCTTGTTGCTAAAGTATTGTGAAGGAGACATTGAAAAGGCACGAAAGTTTCAGGTACATTTATTTACAGAATATTAAGACCATATGTTAAGAAACCTCTGTAATGTATCTAACATGTTTTATGATTAATCTTTCAAACATTCGTTATCATGAAGCATACAAGAAATAGATGTGGCATTGTGATCAGTTTTAATCTTTTGTTCACTGATCAAAAGACAATTCAGACCTCAAAAAGAGGGCATGTTCTTTAAGTAAAGATAACATTTGACTCATTTTCATAAAATTCTTAATTGCTTTTTTTCACTAGATTGAAATTTTATTTACAAAATAATCTTTAGAAAACTAAAAACATTTAGATAATTGAGATATCATCTTAAGATCATATCTGTTTTCACTGAATGTATGACTCTTGTTTTAACAGTTGCATAACATCTTTTAAATCAGTTTAGACTTGGTGTCAATTAAACTGTTTTCTCCTGCCTTGGGTCTTTGAGCTATTTCTATTATGTATTAGTTAACATATATGTATTCCAAATATTGTGTCTCAAGAACAGTTTAGATTGCATAACAATGAAACAAAGCTGTATTCTGTTACATTATGAGTCTTAGACAAAACATTTAGTTTGTAACAATACAGTTTTACAGTATATTTCTTGAATTTAGATTTGACATTTGTATTATCATTGAACATCATACCTAAGCACGAGCATGATAGAAAACCAATTGAGTATCTAAACAGTACTGGAACTCTACACCAAAGTCTTCAACAACGTGGAGTATTGAATTTTAAGTTAATGAAACTAAAGATGGTTGCCTTGTATGGCCATTACTGACAGAGGGTCGATCAGGTGTTTTAAGACGAACTGAAAAGAAAACCATCAAGGACTACTTTTCAGCTGGGGACATTAGAAGACCAAATTCATTCATCATCTCGTGTTTTTCTATCATGCACGTGGTTGGGGGAACAATTATGCATATGTACACATATCGTAGCAAGTCTGGCTGAAGCGAGGAATGTACACTGGAGCATGACGGACGATTGAAGGGTGTTGAGGTGATTCTTGACGTCTTCTTGGCGATGGTCCTGTGAGCTGAGGGGGTTTAGTAACTGGGGAAAAAAGATGTACAAGGGGGAGGGGGCCAGAGATCAGATGGAAGCCAAAGTCGAGGTGGTGCCTGGTATATGAAGTGAGATGTTAGTTGAGGACTGACTGTATTTTGTCGTAGTGAGGAAGAGAAAATCAAGACGAAAATGGTGTGAGATAAAGAAAGGAGAAAGAAAGAAAGGAATGAAAAGAATAGAAAGAAGAAAAAAAGGTAGGAAATGACATAGAAAAGGTAAACAGGAGAAAGTAAATTGGTCTGAGAGGAAAAAAAACGGGACGTAAGAAAAAGTCATAGGAACAGAAGTAGAGTATTTGAAACTAGAATTAAGGCAGAGAGAGAGAGAGAGAGAGAGAGAGAGAGAGAGAGAGAGAGAGAGAGAGAGAGAG
>JAUUEG010072401.1:0-10395 GCA_032361445.1 Panulirus gracilis | reverse complement strand
CCGCCCTAACTAATGAAACACTCAGATCTCTCCATCACTAACTATGAAACACTCAGATCTCTCCAGCACTAACTATGAAACACTCAGATCTCTCCTGCACTAACTATGAAACACTCAGATCTTTCTTGCACTAACTATGAAACACTCAGATCTCTCATGCACTAACTATGAAACACTCAGATCTCTCCTGCACTAACTATGAAACACTCAGATCTCTCCTGCACTAACTAGTGAAACACTCAGATCTCTCCTGCACTAACCACTGAAACACTCAGATCCCTCCTGCACTAACTATGAAACACTCAGATCTCTCCTGCACTATGAAACACTCAGATCTGTGCTAACTACTGAAACACTCAGACCTCCTCTGTACTAACTACTGAAATATTCGGACCTCTCCTGTACTAACTGCTAAAACACTCAGATCTCTCCTGCACTAACTAGTGAAACACTCAGATCTCTCCTGCACTAACCACTGAAACACTCAGATCCCTCCTTCACTGACTGCTGAAACACTCAGATCTCTCCTGTACTAACTACTGAAACACAGACCTCTCCTGTACTAACCACTGAAACACTCAGATCTCTCCTGCACTAACTACTGAAACACTTGTACCTCTCCTGTGCTAACTACTGAAACAGTCAGATCTCTCTTGTACTAACTACGGAAACATATCTCTCCTGCACTAACCACTGAAACACCTATACCTCTCCAGTACTAACTACTAAAGCACTCAGACCTCTCCTGTACTAACTAGTGAAACACTCAGATCTCCCCTGTATTAACTACTGAAATAGTTTCTTGATACGATCGTCTTAGATAAGTAAAGTTTTCTTGAACTAACCATACCCCCCCAAAAAACAAGGTTTCCTCATCAAACAATCTTTAAATAAACCTTCCATGCAACATCCACTTAAGTTAAACCTCTACTCCAGCCACTAAGATGATCAAACTCCACTGTACACTGCCCACTGAGACACCGGCCACGTATGACACTCACCTACAACGCTGAAAGTCTACACCACTCACTTACACAGAATTAAGTCCTCGCCACCCATGTTTAAGAAATAGGTTCTCTCATTCCCCTCCCCCTCCTCCCCATCACACACACACACACACACACACACACACACACACACACACACACAGATAATCTTCACTAATGGCAGTCATGAAGAGTCCACTTCAAACTCATCTCCGCAGATATATAGATCACTATCGGAGTATTGACCTCTTGCCTCAGCGTCATAGGTAGAGTCCTACGCGCCGCCTGGCCGGGTAAAAACCTCTGCTACTGTTCTTATTAGGTAATTCAACACCGGCATATCACAGGGTAGGGCGTCAGGTTAAGCCGTAACGGCTCAGGCTTGGGGGGATAATGGTGCCAGGGGCTGTGTTTGCTACAACTCGCCAGTAGAGCTGTATAGGAAATAGGTCAGTACTGCCACACCTGGTGTTATGAGGAGTGGGGAGGAGGAGTTGTGCGGGGTAGGAGAAGTAGGGAGGGTGTGGGAGGCGGGTGACCGTTGGGCTAACGGACAGAGCCAGATGTTATACGACTCGGAAGGGAGGGAAACAATACACTATTAATGTCTCGTTTCCTTGCTATCCGAGGTAGAGGGATATTAGGGAGGAGCACGATGGAGAGATGATGAATAATATAAGGTCGAGGGAGAGTGGGAAGGAACTGGAGGGAAAGCTAGAGGAAGAAGCTAGAGGGACAGTGTGAGGGAAGCGAGTTACCATACACCACGAGATCCAGATCAAGAGGTGTGTGATGAAGACAGCACTTGGTATGGTGAAGTTGACTACTCACTCCCATCGTCTGCATGACCAGGAAAGCTCTCTCTCCTGGCGTCAGAATATCAAAGGCCAATGCCTGTGTTCACATGTTTTCTATGTTCACATGTTTTTCTCTGAAGTGTTCTGAGAGAGAATGGAGGAAATTCCAGCTAGCGATTATACCAACAGCAAACCTTGACTTTCACTTAAGTGTTTTTAATCACCGTTGTTGTGTACATGTATACGTGTGTGTTCCAGAGATCAGCTTAACAGCGGTTGTAGCGTTTACGTAAACTGTATACCCCCGTGATGGCAACACTGTCATTACCCCAAACGGCTCATTCTTGTTAACGTCTTCACTATGTAATATCTTCAGCATTGGAGAGGAGACCTTCGCCTATCAATCGAATGTCTAATATGTGTTTTGAAGTTTGTAAACATGTCTGTGACGTCACGAAATTAATCTTGAAAATTTAATTAACAGTTGGGTCGGCGGCTTTATTGGTGCGCGGCATGGCGCACTCTCATTAGCAAACGGCATATATCCATTTTTAATTGTTTCATAATGATAATTCTCCCGTCATGGTACACCCATAACTTTAACGATCTCTAGTTCAGCCAGTTTATGTAGTTCTTGATTAAGCCAACCTTAGAGATGAAATTGATATCATATAGCGACCTCTGGCAGCTGAGAGAGAGAGAGAGAGAGAGAGAGAGAGAGTTTTCAGGGAAAGAAAATATACTGTTCCTTGTAATTTAATCCGCAAACTTAGGTTCTAATGCAATCCACAATCGTAAGTTGTAACGGAATTCACATACTTAGATTCTAATATAATCCCCAAACTCAGGTTTTAATGTAATCCACAGTCTTTGGTTGTGATGGAATCCACATTCTTAGATTCTAATATGATCCACAATCTTAAATTTTCATGGAGTCCACAACCTTAGGTTGTGATAAATGTATTGTTTTTCACAACCATATAGGTGTTAACCGTGGCTGATGTTGATCTTGAGGAAAGACCTACATGTACAGCGGGAACAGCAGTGTCTTGTGACGAATGAAACTGATTTAATGTTTTTGTGAAATCGTTCATTGTGTAGACCAACTTGCAGGAAGACATTGATTGAAGCTCAGAGAAGTTTGGCAGTCTCTCAGTCGTCGTGTTCGTCTGAAATGGTGTGGACTTTGTAGTTATAACAGTGAGAAGTGACATGATACAGACCTAGCATATAGGCTTTGATACTCTTGATATAGAAGTAATAACAAGTTATATTAAGGTTGGTAGTTTTGTTTGAGTTCACGAGTAGTAGTGGATACAAACTCGTGGGCAAAACGTTTAACTTCGCACAAGTTGAAGTGGATCTTCATCAAGCGGAATGTCGACTACATAATGATTTGCCAGAGTAGCTGAGAGCAGCACCATGGAGGCCTTGAAGAAATGGTGTAACAAATGCTTCACTTCAAGTTCCCAACTGACATTGCTTGTGGCACCGCAGTTAACTATACAGTTTATATAGGTAGTTCTTCTTAATCCATCTGTTTGCTTGTCTAGTATTACATCTATATCAACTTCTATATTTCTGATTTCTATTCCTATCATAAACAAACTCAGAAAGGACCCGTTGGTTTACTGCTGTTTTTCTGTACTCCTTTTGTATTTTCTGAAAGAGCAAAATGGTACTGCATCGAAGTGAGACGTATTACCATATCATGACAGTACGAGTGACCACGGGAGTATAATACACGATCACACCTTGGAAAGCCTTTGGTCCTCTGCACGTCCCTCTATCTTACAATAAATGATCTGAGATCCTGGAGTAAAGACTTTCCTGTGATAGCCTTCTTCAAGTTAAAAGTTGACTCTCAAGAACTTACGCGGACCTCAAGAAAGACTTGCCTCCAAGTTCGCTTGAAACAGTCTTTTGATCCTATTGAGGATTATAGTCAACTTAGAATACGAAGGTTACTTGTCTTTCCTTGCATGAATTTACTTCATTATATCCTGGTGTTGTATTTCATGTTAACGCGGAGAGATAAAGATAAACTGTATTTCCCAGCAACTGTTTGGTTGATATGAAGAGCCGACTGATGGAACACCTTGATGTACAGAAACACGTCATGACCTCCTCACTTTCTAAGACTTATATCATCTCAACCCATCATGTTGGGTGTCAACATCTCCAGGTCCTCAGCTGCAGGATTACGGGTCATTCGGGGAACGTGATGCGAGGCTGCCCACCTGCGCTGGCAATGGCACGTAATCACAGAATTGGGGGAGGACGGTCGGTGCTGGCGAACTTGTTGACGCTGTAGAAACATCCGAAGACTCTGAGGTCATACCGGTGTTGCTGGGTGGCGAGAAAAGATGAAGATCTGACAGTGCAGCGCTTCGATCCTGGAACGCCATGGTGACTGGATAACAGAGTTCCAGGAATGCCATGACACCATAATACATCTCGAAGTATCTAATGATAACACAGAACAGACGAGAGTTAGTACCTGGAATGATAGCAGCTGCTGGAAATACAGGAATTCTATCCTTAAAGAAGAAACAGTGAGCAAAAATTAATCCAGAGAATTAGTGTCATTCCTCAGAGAGGGTCTACGGAGCAGATGATCGAATGAAATATGTTATAACTAACATCCGATCAACAAACATGATTGGTCCTGATTGGTAGCCAATCAATGAGCGTCTACATGTTCTAGTCACTTACTAATTGTTACTCGTAGCCAACGAGCGAGCTTTTTCATACCCTAATAGCTGATTGGCTTTTTCTCGTAGCCAATCAGCGAACATATATTGAAGGAAAAAGTACTTCGCCTCGTCCATAAAAGTTTACCTACGAGTTTGTATCCATTACTACGAATGAAAGCAGACGCATCTACCTTCTAAGTAGCTGTTTATATTAAGATTATCCAAAGCCTTGGATAACTGGAATACCTGTATTTGAGCACTTGTCAACCTTCTCTTTTCTAAGCCAGATAAAGTCGTCTGGTCGGACAGCGAAAGATTTGTTTCTGAGTCCAGAAGTCATCTTGATGGCTCGCTGATGTACTCTCTCCATTGTCTGTCTGTCATTCCTCAAGTAGGACGAACCAGAACTGAACAGAGTGTGGTGGGAACGCAGCAATGAATTGTAAAGAGTGGGGCTTATTATTTCAAATTTGAAATTCCCTCGTCACACTAAAAACAAGGTGTTGTATTAATGGATAAAGCTGATGGAAAAACACAGGATGGAGGTAGAACTTATTCTGTTACGTTTCAATATAAAACCTTGTTCACACAGATTAACCTTTGTGAACAAGGCTTTAAGCTACAAGAAAACTGAATAACATTCCAGCTCTGTCTTGTATGTTTTGCTACCATCCTGATCAACACATTAGTCAAGCTGGAACCACAAAGATGTGATATCTTCCAAGTTTTTGATATCATATCTCAAAAGATACAATTGTCTTCTGCTAATTTTCCCCTTGTCCCTCAAACTATAGAAGAGATTGAGAGAAAAGTATTCCAGTAACCAATCATTTCTACGTTTAAATATGAACTTTTCAAGTGTGGATTATATCTGTTATACTGACACCTTCCCCTAATGTGTAGTCAGAGGGTATTCATCCCAGCGTTTCTCACTATTTCTTCCTCATATTTATTTGTTTGGTACCCCATCGAACCTAGACAACATGTGGCCAGAGGTATCATTCTGTCTTCCCCAGGGCCACTTATGTTTTATTTACCCGCCTTACGTACTCTGTTTCAGTCATCCCTCGTTAATAAACGCGTTACACATGCTCACACCATCTCTGTACACCTTCATACAGGTGTCTGAAAACCCCCTTACCCATGACCAGGATCTTTGGTGTCCCTATCTCTCACTCGAGCCTCACTTCATACTCCTCATTTCAAATGGCATAAGAGCGAAAATACTCGTGTTATTCTCTGTATTGCTGCTCCCTGTAGGTGTTCTCTTACAGAAGGTTTCACACCATCAGGTGAACACGGATGATTTATGACGTCCACCAAAGCCATTTCAAGTTCTTCCCCCGTCATGATGTGCCTCAAGAGCCCAGGCAGCTTGCCTGCCTCCCGTGTCTCTGGTAGTTTAACATCCTTCACCCCCACGTAAACTGACCACCTTCCCTGGGTAATGTTTTCCTCTTTACGTATCCAGCAGTTTTGTAATCTGGAAGATATAGAGAGGTACGCGGTCCAAGGGTATTGGTCGAGCACTGAGAGAACATAAACATTGTCACGTACCCGCTCTCAAAACGCAGCCGAAATACCCCACAGCAGACAGCACCTTAAGAGTTTGTTTACTTTCGAGATAAAGTTGGGATAGTATTACTTCAAATACACTTCGCTATCAAGGAACTCTCTAACCTGTAACAATACACTCGGTCCACACATCTCAAGATTTAGCTTCGTCTTTATGGAAAGGATTATAAGAGTCGGGAGTCTCATGTGGTTCATACCTTTATATAAATCACATTTTTCAAGATCTGACTTCGTTGAGGAGCCAGTGGCTGGAGCTTCTGTCATAACAACACAGAGAGATTAATTCGTCCAAAGGAATGTAGATGATGATGAGTCACGTAAGTCAGTTCTACACACCTCAGGAAGTGGAACAATGATTCTTGATCATTTCGATACACTTGCATCCCAAATAAACAAGAGATTCAAGGGAATCATTTGCTTTGAATATCTAGTGTTTCTCGACCAAGACAAAGGCGTTGTCAGTGTGCGGAGACAAAGGATTTTCTCTTGTCTGTCACTCTTTTCCGTGGCTGCACATGAATCTAGAGCAGATGTGTTTGGACGAGGGTGGAGATGCATAAGCAATCCCACACAAGTTGTCTGCCATTGTTCCATGACTTGGTGGACACACCATCAGGCTGCTTTTGCATATCCATCACACATGATAGACTTTGGTTTTCTGTGTTGTCCGTTTGTCCTTTGCGAGGCTTTTGTCCCTAATGTCATAGTGTTTACTGTGTCGAGGGGGGTGCAGCTCAGAGCCTGAAATCCATGTTATTCTTCAGCCAGTTCTTCAATGCTGCTGTCATGTGTGTATGTATAAGGCAGCAAGGCGAAAAGTTACTGCAAAATATAGAGCCTTCATACTTAGCAGGGTGACAAGAGGGAATTTTAGAACCACCATTAGGATTAACTGACGTGAGAGGAGGATGGCCTGCTGGTGGAAGACCGTCTCCCTATGAAAGATAAAAGCTAAATCATGCTTGTCCTTCACTCACTGGAGGTGTTGCTCTCGAGGGAGGAATCACACATCTTTCCCAGAGGATGAGACCATGAAAGAAGGCAGTTCCCTGCCCACCTCACCATGGATGAGAATCCAGAATAAATCTGTCACCAGCTTACTGGAAGCAGACGGCGAAGATACGAACCCAGGTTAAAGCGTTCTACGTGGCTGCTAAGGTCGTCTATTGTGGATGACCCGTGCTTCTGCTGGGAGTTAGGAGAGCAGTGATGTTAATCCCGTCTTGAAAATGGAATTCCGTGACTTGTTGTATTCAGTTCAGTTTGCTGATGAAAGGTGGGAAGCATCTCGGGTGTATGGGCTGGTGTACGAGTAGTGAAGCATCTGGGATGGAAGTAGAGGCTGTCCTTAATATCGATGTGGCCGACTTTGTCTCCTTACCATTACAACTCCTCCGGTCTCTTCTCCAGGACGGCATCAGTGTCTTGTGTAACCCAGAGAAACGCCAAGCGATATGTCGGCCGCAGGACTGGGCTCTTAGATTGAGAGTTCAGACGTCGCTGGGGAATACTATGTCGGGGAAGTGATGATCTGAATGTGGCTTGTTTGAGAGAGAGATCCGGGGTTGTTTTCCTGATCCTTTATTTGGTTGAGATTAACTACACGGGAGACCTCCCCGTGCCAGCCAGGGTACCATCGTCCAGATCCGTCAAGTGGAACTCACTAGATAATGTGTGGCTGAGCAAGAGAGGAGAGGTGCCGAAGGGTCTCCTTGGATGAAACATCTTCATTGCTGTCCAAAAACTGGCATTGAAATTTTACTGTAGGAAAAACATAGAGAGAGAGAGAGAGAGAGAGAGAGAGAGAGAGAGAGAGAGAGAGAGAGAGAGAGAGAGAGAGAGAGAGTGCAAATTTCAGGCCATGTATATAAGGAATGCTAAACACTTTTCAGGTAAACCCAACATGCACTAAAAAAAAACTCCACACATTTGCACACTTCAGCCGTCTCTTCCATTTCAAAGTATTTTTTTCCCTTGTCCCACCACCTCTTATTTTCTCTCCTTTAACCACACCTGTTGGGGAAAAAAATCCCTGCCTTCAGGTGTGGCTGAGCGAGCGTGCGTGCGCTAGCGGTAATGTTCGCTGGCAGGTGTTCGTGGTCGTGAGTTTGACAGGTGGGTGGGGTGTGCGCTGGCTTTGTTTACAAAGTGTTAGTGCCATCTATTGAGGGGGTTAGGTAGTGACGTGCCGTCAGGTGTTCACTGATAATGTAATCAAATCACTGGGCATGTAGCGTGGCAGGTGTCATGTGTCACATGTCCAACATGGTCTCAGGGTCTTGTTTAAACAACAATAATATGGATTTGTACAAATTACTGGAACTGTCAGGTACAGACTCGGAGAATGAAGTCATTCACTTCGCTCCAATGCCAGACAACCCACCACCCCAAAGAAAGAAGAGATTGAAAAGGTAAAAGGAAATGTTTGCTTATATTTTGTAACAGCTCATTAAGGTAGTGCAGCAGTTGCTGGGTAAATGGGAAAGGTAATAGGATTCACTCTTTTACGTAGAATGATATTTGAATGTTTGTAGGATATTTGTTAATCTTTTTTATGGTTTCTTTTGTATTTTGTAATTTTTGGTAGTTTCAGTATAGTTTAATGACGGTAACAATATTTGTGCAGACGAGGTCAGAACTTGTGAGTTAGGGGATAGTTGGGGTGGGAACAAAAGTCATGAATAATTAATTTAAATATTGTTTTTGTAGGTACACGATGAATTCGATTATAACAGTGTTGTATTTCAATGGAAGGGTATATGAAGATAATGATGGTGTAATATTTGAAGGCAGTAAAAAAGCGATTCAGATTAAACGTGGAATTAGTTTCAATGCTTTGAAGAAAAAAATTGGAGATAAGGTAAAGTTACAAAATAATGAAATTATTTCTGCTATCAGTTGTAGATTTTTAGTGTCAGGAAAATATATTGCCTTGCAAATTTGAGATGACGAAGACGTTGAAACGATGCTGGAAAGTTTTAAACAACAACAAGAAATGTCAGTTCTAGAATTGTACATAGAAAAGGATGTGGCTGGTGGTTCAATGTTTCATTCTGCAAATTCGCTTACATCATGTGGAAATTATTTATCTAATGATGAGACACAACCGCCAACAAATATGAGCAATTTACATCTTGACGAAGATGATGATGATGATTATCTTGTGTCTAACTCATACGTTGAAGAGTCTTTAGACGAAGATGACAGTGTTGACGGTATATCTGATACAGACGATGAAGTCACCGACATTCCTCAACCAGTAAGAATTGTTCACCCAGCAGAAGGTATGATTTCCTCTTAAAAAATACTTCACTCAATACATTTATTATTTCACGACAATTGTATTTAATGCCAAATAAGTATGATTTGAATTTTTTTTGGACTATAAGGTGTACAAGGAATTCAGAATCCATTTTGGAATGATGCTTTGCATTATAATAATATCAACTGGAGTCATCCTGATGAGGAGGACATTTGTGGTTTGGAGATGCCATCCACTTTTAATGTTGGCCAAGAATTATATGTTGGCATGGAATTTGATAGTAAAGATGCGGTCAAGAATGCGGTCAAACAATATGTTATGAGGGTGCATCAAAGTTTCAAAGTGGTTGAAAGCAAATGGGACAAGTATGTGGTTTGTTGCTTGAATAGAAATGCAGATTGTCCTTGCCCTTTCTACATGAGGGCAATTCTATCTAAAAAAACTGATTCATGGAAAGTCACTCAATGGGGTGGACCACACACATGTCTCAATATGACCATGACCCAAGATCACGAGAAACTTGATTCAGATTTAATTGCCACTTGTGTAGTAGGTACGTATTTTATGTTCATATTATGTTATTGTTTAGCCTTAATTGTCATTTAAATTTTGTTATTCTATTGACAGGCATGATCAGAGAAGATCCATCGATAAAAATTTCATTGATTCAAGAGAGGATTAACAGTCAATTTGCGTACAAGGTGTCGTACAAAAAAGCTTGGTTGGCGAAACAGAAAGCCATTGCTATTGAATATGGCGATTGGGATGAGTCATATGCGAAACTTTCGTCGTGGCTAACACACATGCAAAATCATTCTCCTGGATCGTATTTTCAAATACTACATGACGAGTTTATCGTTGGAAATACGGTTAGTCGCGAACACCGCCAATTTCATAGAGTTTTCTGGACTTTTGGCCAATGTAAAGAGGCTTTCAAGTACTGTAAGCCAATCATACAAGTTGACGGCACACATTTGTACGGAAAATACCATGGGACTCTCTTAATGGCCACATCCCAAGATGGAAATGGTGGTGTCCTTCCTCTAGCATTCGCGGTGGTGGAAGGTGAGACGTTGACA
>JAUUEG010071958.1:0-11323 GCA_032361445.1 Panulirus gracilis | reverse complement strand
AGACTAAGTGTGAATGAATGTGGCCTTTTTTGTCTGTTTTCCTGGTGCTGCCTCACTGAAGCAGGGTAGCGATGCTGTTTCCTGTTGGGCGAGGTAGCGCCAGTAATGGATGAAGGCAAGCAAGTATGAATATGTACATGTATATATATTTATATGTCTTTGTATGTGTATGTATAAGTACGTATATATGTATATGTTGATATGTATATGTATGTATATCTGCGTGAATGGGCATTTATATATATGTGTGTGTATGAGTGGATGGGCCATTCTTGGTCTGTTTCCTGGCACTTCTTCGCTGACGTGGGAAATGGCAATTAAGTATGATATAATAATAGATATACCAATGGTTTCTTAGCTATGTCTCTTCCTTGTTTAGCAAAGGAAGTATGCAAAGTGAGAGAGTCATGGAGAGTGGTTTAGTTAAGTAAACAGTGGTGGTGAAAGCCTTGCTTAAGATGAAATATGGCAGGGTTGCTGGAGTGGATAGTATTGTAGATGAATTTCATAAGAAAGGGGATGACTGTGTTGTTGATTGGTTAGTTAGGATCTTCATTGTATATGTATTCCAGTGTATGATCCTTCTTTTGGAAGGTAATACAGGAGAGAAGGATTTCCAGACCCAGCTTTTGCCTCTCTTACTCCATAACTAACCACCATCCTCTAAATAGGTATAAAAAGCTTACCCTGCCTCACACTTTAGCAACCTTGCTAATACAGAAAATGGCAAGCACCTATCAAAAAACATAAATAACTTTTTATAATCTAGTAGTAGACACTGTAATAAGGTAACTGGTATGTTTTGAATTATATTGCAGGTTTTAGTGAGTGTAGAAGACATCAGTCTTGAGAGTACAACTATTCCTGTTGGTGTGGTATGGTCATTAGTTGGGGCTATTCTTTATGCCTGTTATATGGTTTTTCTCAGGCGAAAGGCTCCAACTGAAGATCAGATTGATTTTACCATGTTCTTTGGTGAGTAATATTAACGAAATGTGGTGTTTGTGTTTATTATATAGTAAAAACATAGTACCAGGCCATCCATTATCCAGCAAGACCGGTTATCTGGTTCATTTCTGTAAAGTCCCATTTGGAAAAGTGCATCAGCAATCCTGCCACAGAAGATAGCGAGCTAGCCATCACTCAATATCTGTATTTGTTTTGATTTAGTTGGCACTAGTCAAACCAAGGGAAAAGTTCCTTCAGGCTTGCCTTTAGATTATTTTCATGGAAATTTGGATTATTACCTTATGGTATTAGGTAAGTACATTATCATAGCTTCAGCTAGTTTCTCATCTATTCCTGGGAAGAGAAAAATGAAGTTGTGTACTATTGAAGAAAAAGTGAACATCATATGACAGATTGAGTAAGGTGCACCTAGAGCAAGGATTTCCTGTGAGTATGATTTTAGAAAGCCAGCTGTAGTTAATATTTCATGACAGAAGGATGATCTGTTTCAGTTCTATTATGCAAGTGAAACTGGTAAGGGTATGTGTGAATGCAAAATGTGTAGTAGGGTATAACTTGAGGAACTAGGTGAAGTTATATGGGGATGGAACAAGGAAGAGATTGGAGGTGAGAAGACTTTCCATAGCTGGGAGGATACCAGATCATTTTTTTCAAGTACATGTTGCTGTAAGAGTATGCTATTTTTTAGTAATATATTTGTAAAAGTAGATTTATTTTTCTGTATACAGCTGTACTTATCACTGTGCATCCAATTTGTGAAACCCTGTCACAAGTTAAGATGTCCTAAGTGAAGCTGAAACTCATTTTGTAAAGGAAAGGAGGTGGGGTGGAGGTCTGCTCCAGAGCAAACTTTTTATGTTAAACTTGTAGGTATGGAATATTACAAAAGAAAAAAACCATGGGAACAGTATTCACCTAGTGCCTTCTTATTGTTGTGGATGCTTTTCTCTTTCCTTACTTATTTTTTCTTTTCCCACACCACTTTCACACCCTTCTTATCTTAAATTTACTAGTACCCACATTTCTTGTATCATCACTCTTCAATTCTTCTGTTTATTACAGACTTCATGAATCGTTTTTCATAAATCATTTACCAGACTCATCTCCATAGCGGGATATGGATTAGATATGGATTGTTTAGTCTTTGAATTATTAACCATTGATTTTGGGTCATTATGAGGATATAGAAGCTCTGTGGATATTGTGTGGATGTAATACTTGATGTTCAGTCCAAAGTGAAACAATACTGGAGTTTCAAGCTAAAATGAATGCACCTGTCTGGGTTCCAATAAATCTGTTATTCCTCTTTTTCAGTTTTGTGTGTGATTTTATTACTTGATTCATATGTGTGAGAACAGCCAGTGTGTTCCTTTGGAAAATATTTGTTGCCTCTTCTGGAAAGTGATGGGAGTTGAACAGCCATTCATATATTTGATATAAATAGACTCATGTATGTTATGATTCTTTTACTCTTATTTATAGCTTTATTTGATATTGATATTTGTTACAGGCTTTGTGGGTTTGTTTAATACCATCATCTTGTGGCCAGGGTTTCCTCTCTTGGATATGATAGGATGGGAGACATTTCAGTTACCAAATCTACAGCAGTTGCTCTACATGTCTGTTAATGGACTAGTGGGTACTGTGATCTCTGAACTGCTGTGGCTTTGGTATGTATTATTTGCTCTATTCAGCCATATACCTTGATTTATTTAGTGATAAGTTATGAAACTAAGTAAGAATTTCTAAAATGTTACTAGAAATTTAACTTGCTTCCAAAATCTGATTGGATGATTTATTGTGATATGGAAAAATATGATTCTTTGTCAATACCTGTTTACTGTTTCTCCTTCAAGTTTCCTTACCTTTGAATTTGAACTTTGTGAATTATCCTGATTCCACTGTACACATGAACTAATTGAACAAAAAGATATTGATGCAAAATGCTTGTAAATACTCTGCATGTACAGTAAAATAGAATAATAAAGTATTGTGCATTTTTTATTGTTTTCAACAGTGAATGATTGTGTTGTGCTTTTGATGATGATGATGATGATGGTGATAATGAGTGTGAAGGGTTAGGGTTTAATTGTTTGAGGCCCTTGAGACATCTTTCATAAAGAGGAAGGAACTGCACAGCTAAGAGGTTAAAAAGATGCATTGGTTTTCCTTGAACCTTCTCAGAGGCTGAAAGCTTGAAATGAAAGATTATGATGGAAAAAAGGAAAAACACACTGAAAAGAAATTTCCCCAAACTTACCAGACTGTCAAGGGCAACATTAGTTTTCTTTAGATAATCTCTTAGGATAACTTAAAGAATGTTTAGATTTTTTACCATAAAATGAAAGATTATGATGGAGAAAAGATCCAAACATATTCTGAACATTACTCCAAGGACAGTGAATGTATGGTTTCATAGAGATTTCTCTTCAGTGGGCAAGACCCTTGAGAGTGGTGAGAATTGCAAGCTATTGCCATGTGGTAGTAAAGTTCTCATTTTCTATGCAATAGATGTTGGAAGATTTTTTTCTCAGGAGACAGTTCAAGTTTCATATGATGTTAGATAGCATTGTATGATGATTGTGTTTTTTTCCAGTACATAAAGGAGGCAGAAAACATTAAATGTAAATTCATATTTGTTGTTCGTCCAGTTGAAATTTTCAAATTCATATCAGTAGCCATGTAAGTGTTGATATTAATAGATATAAAGAGATATTCTTGTGGAATAGGGGTATGCTAAATAATTTTTTGTTTTTGAGGGAAATTTCACTTTCTCATGGACTGCATTTTTCTCATATATGATTGACTTGAAATTTCCTGATTTACTATTTTGATTTTTCAGGGGTTGCTTCCTGACCTCATCGTTGATGGCCACATTGTCCTTGAGCTTAACGATTCCCTTAACAATGTTTGTGGACATCTGGCTCAAGGACATAAAATACTCATTATTCATCTATGTTGGCTCATTACCCATGATGTTATCCTTTGTTGCTGTCACTCTTCTCACTCATTATGAGAATTGGGATCCACTGATGGATGGAGTAAAATTTTTGTGTAGAAAATGTTGGAGAAGAGGCCATATGTACAGGTGAATATGTTTTATCTTTTCTCTCTTCATTTCTTACTTTGTTATGACAAATGCCTTCAGCAGGTTCAGTTTGATATAGTAGTCAGGCAGAATACTCATTACTGGGATAACTGCTTTTAAATGAACAGCAGTTCATGAACAAGGAATGGCACATGATTAAAGCAGTAAATGTTAACTGAACTTGGTATCTAGGAAGGTCTTATGCTCACATTCTTATGATCTATTATTTGGTCAGCATGGACTTTAGCAGACTGCTAGTAAGATTCCGCTGCTGTTAGTTGTATGTTTTCATGGTTGATTCATCAATATTTTGTATATGCTATACTGGTAGCTTGTAGCATCTGTGAGGCTAGGGCACTCATCTCTTGAGCCCAATATTGGCTTGAGAATGACAAGTCTCTTCAATCTACTGTAAATGGGTACAGTCTTAATTTGAGCAGGTAGTGAATGCAATTAGACATAATGCAAGCAACATTACATTACTGGTTGCAGGGAGGTTCATTGCAGGGATACTGTCTAATGCTTGTTTTGACAACTGTATTTGTGATTTTTCGATATTGTGTTTAACAGACAGACAAAGGGTGTCTTATCAGTTGCAGGGGGTTTAGCAATCACGTTTTTATTGCATATCAGACTAAGTTGATGGATGATCTATCTGTAAAACTGACTCATATTACAAAATGTATGTATCAACAACATCCTCAAGTCAAAGAAATAAGCATTACAGTCAAAACCAATCATTTCAGACTGCATGTGGATGTATATATTTATCTTGTTAAATAGAAGACAGAAAATAATGGGAAAGATTGGAAGTTTTGCTGTTGATTTTGTAAAAGATATTTTTGAAAGATTATCCAGAGACCATTCCTTTTTTTTAATATAAGAATGGATTTTGGTGGTAGATGAGTCTAATTTCAGATTAACTGGTTCTAGTTCAGTAAAAGTTTTGGCATAATTGACAGTTTATTTTAAGAATATTATAAAAGAGGAAGTGTTGTGTTAAGGGGTAAGCATATGTACTGAAAATTGTAGCTGAAAAGAAGTTTTAATACATGTGTGTGAAAAGTTCTCTTAAGAAGAATAGTGGAACCTAATTTAATGTATGTATTTAAAGCTTAGACATGTGTAAGCTGTTAGGATTGATTTTTTGAAAATTGGGCATAGGAGTCAAAAGGTATATTTATGTAATGTTTTGATAGATATGTAGTTGTTTTGCCCTGTTTCTTTATCCCAGTTTTTACTATTTCAGTTTGGTCGATACAGAAGGAGTAGAAAGAGAGAGTCTGATTGTCAACAGTGCTGGTATAGGTGAAGCTGAAGATGAGGAAGAGGAAGATGAGGAGGAACTAGACACCACACTCATCAGTAACCCCATTACCATCAGCGATACTGCAACAGTCATCAGTAATAATTCTTCCATTATTGTTAATGATACTGCCACTTCAACCTCTGCAAACAACATTATTTCTAATCATGTCTAAAATCATTGTAAAAATTTTAGGCTGAATGAAGGATTTCATGATTCTTCTTGAGTAATGAATTCTGATCTTTCAGTTAATAAAGGAAGCTTCCTGAAACTATTTAAGTATGGAATGTCTCTTGCTTTTGGCATTGATTTGGTCATATCTGGAGAAACAGATAGTTTGACTTGCCACAGACATACATTTGTGGGGATATTGATAGGTTTTAGAGATACAATTGTGGTGATTGAGAGTCTGATATACATATATGGATTAATAATGATGTTTAAGCCAGTGATTCTTCCTTTCATGA
This sequence comes from Panulirus gracilis, assembly GCA_032361445.1. NCBI lineage: Eukaryota > Metazoa > Arthropoda > Malacostraca > Decapoda > Palinuridae > Panulirus > Panulirus gracilis. Next base: position 5,493 of record JAUUEG010071958.1, on the reverse strand, counting down.
TTATCACAAGCATTAAAAAAGCACACTGTTCCTGCTAGTTCTTGCTGATTTAGAGCTTTATTTTGCTGTCATTGGTTTGAAGGTATGAAAATGAGAATTTATTGAAAGGATCAAGGCAACAGGAATAATGCATTGGGCCCAGATCAGCTCGATAAGTAGTGGTGCTTAAAGTCTATATTCTGTTACAAAAGGGCATGTAAGTGCATCCAACATGGTGCAGCAAAACAAAAATGTTATATTCCACAGAAATGAAGTGTTTTTTGTTCCTTCAAACTGACAGCATAATGGTAAACTTTTAGGGAATGTTTAGGAATGAGAAGAAATGCAAGTTAACACAGGGAACAGAGAGAATATAAGGGAACTCAGAGAGCTTATTAGGAAACGAGGAGCATTGGTGAATACAACAGAGTGTGAAGGTATGTAAAGGAACATAGGGGTACACTCTAGATCATATGAGAACATAGGTAGAGTTGAAGGAACATTAGAATAAAGACTCGCACAAAAGTGTGCATCCCTGCTACTTCTTGACAATTCAGGACTTCAGCTTGGTATTCTAGATCATTAGAGAGCATAGGTAGAGTCAAAGGAACATCAGAATAAAGATTTAAACAGAAGCATTCATCCCTGCTACATCTTGACAATGCAGGACTTCAGTTTGGTATTGTAGGTAATTAAAAGCATGACTTTATGAATTTACAGCAAGAATTAGTCTTGAAGTCTTACAAACTCAGTTTACTCAGAGCAATGCAACACAATCAATTGTATTAGCTTTCAATGTTTTCCTAGAAATTGATCTTTAATTTTTTACAGAAATACATATATGTACTTCCGTAAAGGTACATTAGAACAAAAACGTTAGATTAATTCCACAAAAATGATATATTAGAAGTAGTTATATCTTAATTTGAGCTCAAAAGAAATAGGGAACATTAGGAAACAAGGGAATTGAAGGAAAACATAGTTGAGCACAAAGGAATGGAAAGGAACATCATTGAATGAGAGAGATCAGTGATCTAAGGGGGGACATGTGAATATGAAGTAGCTCCAAAGACATTTAAGGAGACTGTAGGGAACATGGTTGAATGCAAGGGAGCATGAGAGTATGTGATGGAACATACCAAAGCAAAGAAAATGTAGGATAAAGCAAAGGAATTAGGAAATGAGAAAAGGTAGACTACAAGTGTTTATTTGACAAAATGAGGGAACATGGTCAAATTTATGTAATGTAAGGAAGCGTGAGAGAACTTTGTAAAACAGGAAATGTAAGGGCACACTGGGAATCATGGGAAAACAGGCGACTTGAGGGAGGTGTAGGTAAATCAGGTAATTTTCAGAAAATATGTTAAGTAAGGGAATACAGTGTATCATGCACATGATTGTAACATATTCATTAGATTAGTAATCTGAACTGTATATTTATCATAGTTAGATTTCCTACAATTACCCCAGGACCAGTTTTTAAGAAGAGTGATGGTGTTATCCAGGATCTCTTTCCAGAGAGTCTTGTAGCAAGGCAGCACTACTCCCAGTAGCAAGGAAATATGAAGTACTTTGGAGTGAGACGTTCTTTGACGAGACTGTACTCCTAATGATGCCTCCTCGCGAAAGGTGACTTTTCATTTGTGATGTAACCTCGAGCAGGTGAAGTCTGGTAATGGTGAATTATCCTGTTACATACATATTTACACATTTATACTCTGAGGCTTAGTTGTGAACTCACTTGCATGAATATATCATGTACTCTGAAGCACTTTAACCCATTCACTGTGTTTGTCTGTTGTAAGCAAGCATCAGTTTTTGGTGTCTGCTATAGTGTCTGCAATGCATGGCACTAGTTTCTAACATTGAAAATTTGGCATGCTATTCTACTATTTATTGTTCTCTCATGTTGTGGTACCATTGCTGAAGGATACTTTGCACAACACTATGGTGGAATTTCAGTTTATGACAGTGAATTTTATGGCTTGAAAGACAAAGTGGCAATGATGCAGATGTTTACCAACCCTCTCCATAAAGTATGAGTAATGATTTTAGAGAATGATGATGTATATGTGTTCAGAGTCCTATACAGGCTTTGACCTTTGACTTAATATGCGATTTTGGACTCTCAAGACCTTCAGACCAGTAGCAGCAATGGAAGTAGAAAAACTAAGTAAAAGCACTGTTAGAAAAATAATGCAGGAAATAGAAATAAGGAAATTTATGACTTTTTCAAAGTATGTTGGTACTGGCAAGTTGAGTGATTTACCCCTGACTACCCCAAGGTGATGCCAATTCACAGTGGCCTCTCAGGGACTTGCCACACATCTACCAGACTCCATGAGAAGGTTAGTCATGTGTATGCTATTGTCCATTGTTACCTCACCCTCAAAACTCATTCTCCATGAGCTTCAAAATTATTAGGTAAGTAGGCATGAGACAAGTGAAGTGCTCGACTATGCTGGAAAGAAAATTAGTATCATGTAGGATAATTTAATATATTTTATTATAAAGTACATATTTTATCACTTCTAAGAGATGAATTTGGTTTAAGATTTATTATGTGTGTAGATATTTTTGAACAAATGTTTACAAACAGTCATGTGAAAAGAATGGTGTACAGTAGGACCAAAAACAGTCATTGATTATTGTAGACATTTATGCACTAGTGGTAGCATGCATCTCAAACTTGCTTCATAATGATGAAGTTATACTATGTACTATTTAATGTATGTAATATTTTAGAACAATCATTTATAAATAGATGCATGTAGAAAACCAATTTAAGACCAAAACAATGTTATACATTGACTGTTACTGGAAACATTTTTGCACAAGTGGTTACATGCATCTCGACAAACTCACTTCACAATGGTGAAGTTGTTATTATATTTATTATTTGGTATATACAGCACTATAGAGCAGTAATTTGAGAACACATGCATGTAAATAATCAATGTAGCACCAAGCCAGAATCATGAATTGATTGTTATCATATGCATATATGCACACGTCAACAAACTCACCTTGGTAATTGTGAAGTTGTTCTGTTGTTTATCATTTTATGTATACAATATTATACATGATTCATTTATTAACAAATGCATATCAGAAACCAATGCAAGACTGAAAATATCACAGATTGATTATTATTGTAAGCACTTATGCATTATTGGTTATATCCATCTCAACAATCTTGCTTCGTAATGGTGAAGTTTTTATGCTGTATTATGTATACAGTGTTGTAGAGCAATTACTTTTGAAAAAACGAATGTATAAAAAATGAAAGACCAAAAAGCAGCGCCATAAATTGATTACTGTAAGCATTTAAGTACATGCAGTAGCTTGCATCTGAACAGCCTTGCTTTGTAATGGTGAAATGTTTCTGATTTTTGGTATTTGGCATGTATATTATGAAGGAGTAATCATTTATGAGCAAGTGCATGTAAAGAACCAAGGTAAAACTAAAACAGCATCACAGATTGATTATTTTTGTAAACATTAATACACTCTCGCAAGCATGCATCTCAACAAAATAATTTTGTAAGGGTGGAGTTGTTGTAATTTTTAGTGTTTGGTGTATACAGTATTATTGAACAATTATCTGTGAACATATGCATGTAAAAATCCACTGTAAGACCAAAAACATCACAAATTGATTATGAGTATAAACATTTACACACCAGTTGGGGGACTTGGTGTGAAGATGTGTTACTGCATGGTGCCCCATATTAAATCACAGGCCCAGGCATGTCTTATGCATCACAGAGAAAGCTGACTGTTATTTTCATTCTTACTCATTTAATTTATGTTTTAAAACAATTTTTTTTTACTTTTTTTCAGTGCATTTAATTTACAATTTGTTTTTCAAAAATGAAAAAATAGCAGAATGGAAATGCAACTTTGTCACGATAGTGAATGGGTTAAGGCACTCGCACTCATAACACATGCTCTCATACACATTCACACACACACACAAAAGAAAAAAAAATCACACACAGAAAGCAAATGCATGGCTTTCTACAAAGAAGAAATAATCTAAGTGAGAAGCAGCACAGTTTTAAGAAAAGGAGGTCATGGGTGAATACCTAATGAAGTCTTCACAAGTCTTTACTGTCACAGCCCAGGCTTGGCCCACGCCTTTGGATTAGGCATTGGTCGAACAAGCTGTTGGAAGCCGCAGCCCGAAGGCTTCTGTAGGTTTCTCCTTGAGAGTGTGCTCTCTCTTAAGCAGAAAGGGAAGGTTAGGCAGATTGTTTGTAATTGAATTGCCAGGAAGCATTTGACACTACCACAGGGAGGCTTGTTATAAAACTGGATCAATTGGTAGGAATAACGGAGAGACTCTTCCGATGGGTGGCAGAGATTACCTTAGAGGAAGGGAATAAAGAATGCAAAATCAGTGGAGCCTACTCAAAATGGATGAAGTTCACCAGTTGACTGCTGCAAGGTTTTCTTTTGGAACCCTTACTTTTCATGATCTGTGTGAATAACTTGTCAGGAGATGATGACTTGTACCAGAATATGTTTGCAGATATACCATGAGTGAAAAGTAGGAAGGACTGCATCAACTTACAAAGGGTTCCTTGTCAGACTTTAAGATTGGTCTGATACATGGTTGATCAAGTTCACCTTGAGTAAAGTAATAATGATAGGTTACAATGAAAGAAGGCCTCAATATGATTATCATCCATTAGGAAATAAACTGCAGGAATCTAGATGTGGGGGTTGACATTGTTCCCTACTTGTCATCATAGTCCCATGTTAGAGACCAGCTGATTACTAGCAAATAGAAATTCATTCAGGTTCATGGATAAGGAAATGTTCAGCAAAATTTTTGCATCTGCATAAGGCTAAAACTAGAATATGTTTCATGTTTTGTCAGTGCTCCTTAAGAAGTACAAAGATCTAATAGATCTCCATTAATGACTTACCTGAAGGTATGAAATCCTCCCTGATCTTGTTTGCAGATGATACAAAGGTTTTTAGGGAAGTGAAAGGTAAGGAGGGTTCCAAAGTTGATCTGAAATGTGGGTGATGAAATTCAACTCAAGCAGTGTAAAGTAATGAGAGTGGAACAAAGAAAGCGATGGCCTTTGTATGATTTTTACCTAGCATGAAAAATGCTTCTGGATTCTGTGTGTGAGAAGGGCTTAAGAGTCAACGTTGTTCCTAATCTGTTGCCAGAGTCCCATGATAGGAGAATGGTATAGGAGACAAACTGTCTACTGTTAAATATCAGAATAACTTTCAAGCATATGGATAAGGAAATATTTAGCAAGCCGTTCATATCATACATACAGCCAAGACTAGAAAATGCTTCTCAGGTTTGGTCACTGCACCTAGAAAAGCACAAAGAGCTCATAGAGAAGGTCCAGAGAAGGGCAGCGGAAATGGTACCCGAACTAAGAGAGCTAAGTTAAATGGAAGGGCTGACTGCTCTGAATTTACCCACCTTGGAAAAGAGAAGACTGACGGGTGCCCTGATCCCAACCTTTAAGTTTTGAAAAGAGA